>JAJIBD010003517.1:0-2500 GCA_021461705.1 Cryptotis parvus
CTCATTCCCATGACCTGATGGAATGGTTTGAGGCTCTTTATGTTCCTGGAGCAAGCAGCTGCCCTTGGGCTCTACTTGCATGAGACAGGACAAATGGAGATTTTACTGGTGCCCGCTCAAACAAATCGATAATGAATGGGAAGACAGTTTTTGGCATATTGAATATACCACGGGTAGCTTGCCAGGCTCTGCCATGGCTCTGGGTTCATCCCAAGGGGCCCAGTCTTTTTTATCAACTCTACAATGATAAAAGCACTATCTTCTTGGATATATTCTATGGCTGATATTACGAATTAAATTATTCTAATTTATCTCAGAATTGCTAGATTTTAGTCCAGATCACCTATTTAATTTACTTGCTATGTCAAATAAACAAATACTTTAAAGATATGTGTCATGAGTTAAAAATAAAATTTTCTAACTCAAAATTAGGACTTCATGGTAAACTTTTTATTTATATAGTTTTTAATAAGAAACTTTTTTATTTAATTTTTTTATTATACCACCATGAGATATACAATAACAAAGATGTCTATGTTTAGGTTTCAGTCATACAGTGTTCCAGTACTGATCTCTTCACCAGTGCATATTTCCCAACACCAATGTCCCCTGATTCCTTCCCCAAGCCTGCCCTGTGGCAGGTACTTTTGCCTCTTCTCTCTCTCTCTCTCTCTCTCTCTCTCTCTCTCTTCTCTCTCTCTTCTCACACATTGTGGCTTGCAATACATAATTTAGAGGTCATCATGTATATCCCTTTGCCTACATTCAACACTCAGTTCTAGGCTGGTATTATCATTTCCAACAATTGTTAGTACACTTCCTTTCTCTCTCTTACATAACCTCTGAATCACACACTTGTGGTAGATTTCACCCCTGATAAAAGACATCCTGATCCATGTTTCGCCTGACATGGATATTGGTATCATACTATATGTTTGTATCCCACAAATAAATGCAGTCATTATATTTATATCCTTTTCCTGTAACTAATTTCATTCAGCATGATCCTCTCCATATCCATGAATTTATAGGCAAATTTCATAACTTTATTTTTCCTAATAGCTGCATAGTATTCAATTTTGCAGCATGTACCATTTTTTTCTCCAGTCATCTCTTCTCGGGCACTAATGTTATTTCCAGATTCTAGCTATTGTGAATATTGCTTCTATGAACATAGAAGTGTAGAAGTGTTTCTGCTGTGTGTTTATGGACCCCCAGGGTATATTCTCAGGAGTGGTATTGCTGAGGTAAATGGGAGCTCAATTTCTAGTCTTTGGAGGAATGCCCATATTGTTTTCCCAAAAGGCAGTACCAATCAACATTTCCACCAACAATGGATGAGAGTTCCCTTATCCCTGCATCCACGTCAGCATTTGTTGTTCTTGCACTTTTGGATATGTGCAGTCTCTGTGGTGTGAGATGATATCTCATTGTTGTTTTGATTTGCATCTCTTTGATGATTAGTGATAATGAGCATTTTTCATATGCATTTTGGCCATTTGAATTTCTTCTTTTTTATAAGTTTCTGTTCATTTCTCTCCTCCTTATACTAACTGACCTCTTGTCTCTGGCATGAAAAACTTAGTTAACAAGAGTAACCAGAGGATAACTTGTTTTCACTCATATTTTCATTTAATGACAAGTGATCTCAATTTTTAATTTTTGCCACATTTAAAATTTTTTGGATTTATGGCCGCCACATCCTGTGGTGCTTAGGGGATAATATGGGATTCTGGGGATCAAAGTCGAGTCAGCTATATGCGAGTACTCGATCCACATCTGACAAGTTCCAGTCCCTGTCAGATTTAATTATTAATTTAGTTACAATCTCTATATCAACCCAAGAAAAATTTTTCAGAGTTCATAATTTAAGCACTCTAAATGTTTTATAACATTTACAGTCTTTCTTTTTTTAGTTCAGATCTTATTGCTTTAATTGCAACTCAATTACTTCTGGTTGAATAACACAACTGCATGAAGCTAAAGTTGCTTAGGCAGCATTTAATCAGAATTGCTTGCAGTCTCGGATAATATATATTTTACTCACCTGTTGGATGTTCATGTCTCTTTGCCCTCTTGTGAATGAAGGCAGCATTTCTGAAGCCTGACATGTACACATATCATCTGGGAACCTTGTTAAAATGCAGATTCTGATGTAGTAGGTCTAAAGTGGGGCTTGAATTTTCTGCATCTCTAATAAGGTTCTAGAAAATGCTGATGATGTTGGTCTCTTATCACACTTACATAGAAACAGTTTAAGGTTTTAGACCAAAGAATATTTTTTCAGTTGGTGAGCAGACTACATTTTTATTCTTAATCTTATGATTGAGTAGTTTCCTGGATGTCAGTTTAGGAATTGAAGGTGTGGTAGTGCCAATTCTGAGGTGATTACTTTTGTTTAATTTCATTTTTTAAAAAAATCTAATTGTTTGGTCACATACTACATTACTCAGGGTTTACTCTCAGTTCTTTCCTTAAGGGTCACTCCTGAAATTACTGT
>JAJIBD010003517.1:7500-60157 GCA_021461705.1 Cryptotis parvus
GGTAATACTAAGACCCAGCTGGAAAAGGGATTGATGCTCACCAAGCAGCTTTGGGACTGGGAGGACTTGGAGACGAGGGGTGGGTGGCGATCTCCACCTAGGGAGGAACACTTCTTTCCAGACATCACTGAAGTCCAGCCACACATTTATTCACCACTAACATATCATGATAAACATACAATATATCCTAAGGACTTTAGTGCCAGTGTGAGCAGCATCAAAGAGAAATAGTCCTGCTCACCCCAGGTAGGACCACATTGAGGGATGTGGCTCCAGATCCCTCCATGTGGGATCCAGATGCTGGTACCACAGCATCATGGGGGAAAAAATGTAGATCCCTACCCCAAGCAATGGATGAAGAAAAGAGCCCCAAAGTATCAACAAGGTATATCCACATACATAATCTCTCTGACAAAGAATTCAGAGATAAAATGGTGGGGATGTTTAATGAGTTCAAAAGAAACAGTGGAATGGACATAAAATAAAATACAGAATATGAAAAAACAGCATCTCAGGCAGTCAATAAAATATAGAAGGAATTGAGAGAAAAAATAATAAAACTACAAACAGAATGTCATCAATAAAAAATTCAGTAGATGAAATAAAAAAAAGTAAATTGGTGCCCTCAGCAGTAGAATGACATCAGCTGGAAAAAGAATAAGTGAGGTTGAAGATGAGATTCAGAAAGCACTCAGACAACTACATAAGGTGGAAAAGGATCTGAAAATAACTCAACAGCAGGCAAGAGAACATTGGGATGAATTCAAGAGAAACAAAATAAGAATCATGAAAGTTCCGAGGGTACATGGAGGCACACTAATAAGATAGGAACAATTAGAGAAATCATAGCTGAAACTTCCCAGAGCTGAAGAATGTAGGCATTCAGCTCCAAAAAGCCCAAAGCATGCAGGCAAAAAGACCCTACTAAAATTCTCCAAGACATATCCTATTCAGAAGATGAATGCCATCAGACACAATAATGCAAGCAGCAAGATCAAAGAAAGAAATTTTATTAAAAGAAATAAAATCCCTTAGATTACAGAAGACTTATCAGATGAAAACCAAAAATAGTTGTGGGATATAGTGAATAAAACTCAATGAAATGAAGGCCTCACAAGAATATTTTGCCCACTGAACTCTTACTTAGATTTGAAGGAATAATACACAACTTCATGGATAGACAATAGCTCAGGAACTTAATAGACTCAAAACCAACCAACTTGAAAAAGGACTAAAAGGGGCTACTAAGTCAAGACCAACACCAAAAGCGCAACAAACTTTTACAGGAAGATGGCACGAAATCCCGTGCCAATATCTCCCCCTCAATATCAATGGTCTAAATCACAAATTAAGAGGCTTAATGTTTCCAAAATGGTTAGAAAACTGAATCCATCATTCTGCTGCCAACAAGAATGCATTTGAACAATCAGAGCAAACACAGACTCAAAGTCAAGACTGAAAAACAATTCTTAATGCAAAAAAATTCCTCCAAAAAAGCCGAGGTGTACGTAGTAGTATCTGACAACATGTATTTCAGGCTGAGAAAGGTTAGAAGGATCAGTCATTCTGTCCCTTCTTTTCTTCCTTCCTTCTTCCTTACTTCCCTCTCTCCTTCCTTTCTCCCTCTATATCTCCCTCCTTTCATTTTTTCCTTTCCTCCTTTTGCCCCATCCTTCCCTCCATTCCTCTCTCCCTTCCTCCCTCCTTCCTAACCTCCTTTGCCCCATCCTTCCTTCCCTCATTCCCTCCTGCCCACTTTCCTTCCTTCTTTCCTTCCCTCATTCCCTCCTGCCCACTTCCTTTCCTTCCTTCCTTCCTTCCCTCATTCTCTCCTTCCCACTTTCCTTCCTTCCTTCCTTCCTTCCTTCCTTCCTTCCTTCCTTCCTTCCTTCCTTCCTTCCTTCCTTCCTTCCTTCCTTCCTTCCTTCCTTCCTTCCTTCCTTCCTTCCTTCCTTCCTTCCCTTCCTTCCTTCCTTCCTTCCTTCCTTCCTTCCTTCCTTCCTCCCATTTCGTTTTCTTCCGCTCTGGCTTTGTTTTCTTTGTTTCTTTCTTATTTGTTTCTAGTACTATTTATGGTATTTATGGCCTTGAGCAATGCTCAGAAGTAACTCCCAGAGTGATTAGGAGATAATACAGTATAAAGTATTAAAGGTAAGTTCTTGTATGTACTCTGTCCCTCTACCAAAGTTCCTGTGTATGCTCCATCGCTCTGAACTATTTCTCTAGCTCCTCTAGCTTTTCCTTGTTAATTATTCCTGAACTTTGACTCTTCAGTAGCACGCAACTCCCCTTCTTGCCTCCTAGTAAACTCTTTTTTTCTCTTAAATTGTATTATTATAGTTTGGGTCACATGCTTACAATTGTGTTGAGTCATTTAGTTTTCTATGCACATAGTCACATCATATCTGGCACATCAAAATATTCAATACTCTTGACCAAGTTTCTTATATTATTGACAGCCCCTGCTCATTCCCCAGTTCCCAACCCACACTTCTTTCTTGATATTCTTAGTTTTATACTCAAGGCCAAATATTCATATAAAATATTTGACTCAGATTAAAATATAAATTTTAATCTATTTTCCATTGTACTATTAATGTGCTCCAATTTGAATAAAAGCCTTCTTATGTCTACAAAATATAGAGAAGTGAACACTACAGAGATCATGCCTCCATCTTTGAACCAGTTTTGCAAATTAGGTGTCTGTCGCATACTGTATATTTACTAAACAATTTGATTAAAGTTTTTGTAAAATTTAGTACATGCTTTTATCTCCACTATCTCTTAGAATTTTAAATACATAGATTTTTGACTTGGTAATAATGACTGTGGGATTAAAAGCATAAAATTATATTTTGCTTGAAGAATTAGGAAAAAATATGACCATCTTTTTCTTTTTTAATTAAAATACAAATAGCCAAACGTTTTTTCTTGCCTTTCAAAAATAATTCCACAAACTTTTTATAATCACAGTTACTGATGTGATGTTTCTCTTTTTCTTAGTAAACTACCTAGCAGTTTTCATTAAACTATTTGAAATATTTACTTTCAGAACAATGATAATAAGCATTTCTTCACATCCTATTTTGAAAGTTATTTTTTTGAACCAGAGTCATTCATACTTAGATATTCCCTTTTATTTTTATTTTTATGACAAAGGGTGAATAATTTGTTCATGAATATCCAAGGTAAAGCTATATTAAAAATTAGAGTGAGTTACAAATCCTTCCTCTACTTCCATCCTGCAAGGTTTAATTTTACAGACATTACTGGGAATTCATTTGTGCATCTTTATTTCTTTAGCAATTGTTTGGTTTAAGGAAAACAATAAACATAAAAATTAGGAGCATGATTATAAGAAGAAATTACTAGTGGTTATCTAGAAATCTAAGCTTACATGTAATCTGAAAAGTCAATAAAATAACTTGAAGATAAATCAATGAATCAAGATAATGCACGAGTTAAAAAGAATAATACTGACACTACTAGCAAAGTTTGGTTTTTGTTATCTAAAAATGAAAGAGAGAGAGAGAAAGAAAAAGAGAGAAAACAGTATGATCATGTATGATAGCACTGATATATATTTTTTCTTTTGTCAATTCTGTGTGTTGGGTAATTTGGTTAGGCTCCAATTCTCCTAGTTTTGTTTACACTTTGATTTAGATCCAAGTTTGTTTTCTTTAGCTCCAGGGAAGTTTCCTGTGGTATTGAGTTTTCGCTTTCATTTAAACAGTGCTAATTGCAACCGAAATCACATAGTTCAAAGACAGAAATTTATGAAAAGAGTTGTTAGATCATTTCTTCCGTATCTTCCATCAAATTTTAACAACAAATGGATATTTTTTACCTAATGTACTATGCATTCTTCCTGAGTAATTTATTATTATTATTATTATTATTATTATTATTATTATTATTATTATTATTATCCACTATCACCTGTATCACTTTTTTTTTGCTTTTGGGTCACCACCCAGCAATGCTCAGGGAACTCCTGGCTCTGCACTCAGGAATTACTCCTGCTGTGCTCGGACCATAGGGACGCCGGGACGAACCCGGCCGGCACAGGCCAGCGCGGCAAGGCAAACGCCCACCTGCTGGGCCATCGCTCACGGCCCCAAAAATACTTTTATTATAAATATTTTTTTGCTTTTTGGTCACACCCGCAATCTCTGGCTCTGCGCCAGAATTACTCCCCGGGACTGGGACCTATGGGATGCCGGGATCGAACCCCGGCTGGCATAGCCGGCCGTGTGCAAGGCAAACACCCACCCGCTGGGCTACCGCCCGGCCCTCACCTGTATCACTTGAATCCTGTTGTTCATCGATTTGCTTGAGTGGGCACCAGTAACATTTCCATACATCCTGTCACATGCTAGTGTAGCACAAGGGCATCTGCTTGCTCCAGGAACACGAAGAGCCTCAAAGCATTCCTTCAGGTCATAGGAATGAGGTCTATAATTGTTACTGGGTTTTAGCATATCAAATACGACATGGCTAGCTTATCAGGCTCTGCTGTGAGGGTGATCTACTCTCAGTAGTAGGCTCTCATCTCATGAATGCTGATGAACTGGGAGAGATTGGCTTTTCTCTTGGGTGGATTTCTGATGAGCTGTGGAGTCCGGATGCTGAAGATTGCTGCCCTCAGGGTTCAGGTGTTCCTCTGGCTTCTTGCAAGGCTATACTGGCATGGCGGGTCAGGGCTAGAAACTGCCTTGCCTCCAGGATGCCTCATGATCAGCTCTGAACAGGGAGAGCTAGTGACAGCTCTGCCCCAATGTAGCTGTGTCTCTGGTTCAAGCATACCTGGGCTTGAAATAAGCTTCAATGTAGGGTCGAACTTTGATGAGCAGGATTGAGATTGGCTTTTCTCTTGGGTGGAGCTCTAATGAGCTTTGGAGTCTGGATGTTGGAAATGGCAGCCTTCATGGCGTGTGGGTTCCTCTGGCTTCTTGAGAGACTCTATTGGGATGGTGGGCCAGGGCTAGAGCCCACCTTCCCTCCCAGATGCAGCATAATCAGCTGAGCACAGGGAGAGCTGGTAGCAGCTTTGCCCCATTTATCTTATTCTTGTCAAAATTCTCCTTAAGGCACCTCAAAAATGTTATGCCTATTATAGCATAAAATGAGTATAATATAGATATGATACTCTGGAAGCTCAAAATCTTTCAAAGCATTTCCAGGAATACCACTCTCCTCAAATCTCCATGTGTTCACTAACTATGAATGTCACCAAAGCCCTACTTTTAGAAGGCTTCATTAAACAGACTTAATTGATTGTTTATTTAGTCAGTCATATTAATCATAATTGTTATAATTAAATTAATTACTTAATAATTATATTTACTCTAAATATAAATATAACAATCACTTGATCACTTGATCACTTGAATCCTGTTATTCATCTATTTGCTCAAGCGGGTACAAGTAACACTTCCATTTGACCCTATCATGTGCCTGTGTAGCCCAATGGCATCTGGTTGCTTCAAGAATACAATTATACCACTGTAAGATATACAATTATAAAACTGTTCATGACTAGGTTTCAGTCATACAGTGTTCAAGCCCCACCTCTCCACCAGTGCACATTTATCACCACCAATGTCCCCTGATTTGCTTCTCCCCTACCTCAATCTGCCTCTATAACAGGCATTTTGCCTCTTCTCTCTCTCTCTCTGTCTTTCTCTTTCTCTCTCTCTCCTTTTTCTTACACATTGTGGCTTGCATACATACATTTAGTGGTAACCATGTGTATCCCTTTTGCCTACTTTCAGTGCTCAGTTCTAGATTGATATTACTATTTCCAACAATTGTTAGCTCACTGGCCCCTTTTCTGTCTTACCTAACCTTTGACCCCACACACTTGCAGTCTATTCCAACCACTGACAAGTCCTCCTGATCCATGTTTTGCCTGACTTTCGATATTAGTATCACACTATTTATTTACCACAAATGAATGCAGTCATTCTATAGCTGTACTTTCCCCTCTGGTTAATTTCACTCAACATGATCCTCTCCATGCCCATCCATTTATAGGCAAATTTCATAACCTCGTTTTTCATAACAGCTGAATAGTATTCCATTGTGTAAATGTACCATGGTTTCTTTAACCAGTCATTTGTTCTCGGGCACTCACATTGTTTCTAAATTCTGGCTGGCTATTGTGAGTAGATCTGCTATGAACATAAAAGTGCAGATGGTGTTTCTGCTGTGTGTTTTTGGGCTTCCATGGCATATTCCCAGGTATGGTATTACTGGGTCAAATGGGAGCTAAATTTCTAGTATTTGGAGGATGTTATATTGTTCTCCAAAAGGCTGTACAATCGACATTTCCACCAACAATGGATGAGAGTCCTTTTCTCCCCTGCATCAATGCCAGCATAAGTTGTTCTTGTTCTGTGTATGTGCATCTTTATCATGGTGTGAGATGATATCTCATTCTTGTTTTGAATGCATTTCCCTAGTGATTAGTGATGATGAGAATTTTTTTCATATGACTTTGACCATTTGAATTTCTTCCTTGATGAATTTTTTGTTCTTTTCTTCTCCCCATTTTTAATGGTTTGGCAATGGTTCTCTTCTTAAAAAGTTTTTCCAGTACCTGATATATCCTGGATATTAACCCATTATCAGACAATCATTGGATGAATATTCTTTCTCTCCCTGTGGGTTGTCTTTTGGATCTTGGCCGCTGTTTCTTTTGATATGCATGCTTTTAATTTATTTTAATGTTTTATTATACCAACGTAAGACATACAATTACAAAGGTGTTCATACATGGTTCTTGATAATACAGTATTCCAGCACCCATCCCTCCACCAGTGCCCCATTTCCACCACCAATGTACCCCACTCCCTCCCGCCCACCCCCAGGCTGCCTCAATAGCAGGTAGCCCCGCTTTCCTCTCTTTCTCTCCCTCTCTGTCTCTGCATCTCTCTCCCTCTTCTTTTACACATTGTGGCTAGCCCTGCAGATATTTCCGGAGTTTATCACTTAAGTCTCTATGTGTATATTCAATGGTGAGTTTTAATCTGCCATTACCATTTCCCACACTAAGTAAAACACTGGTATCTATTTATATCCTATTAATGAATGCAGTCATTCTATATCTGTCCTTTTCCTTCTGACTAATTTCACTCAGCATGATAGTCTCCATGTCCATCCATTTTCAGGTAAATTTCACAATTTTCATCTTTTCTGACAGCCGCATAGTATTCCATAGTGTAGATGAGCCACAGTTTCTTTAGCCAGTCCTCTGTTCTCGGCCATTTAGGTTGTTTCCAGATTCTAGCTATTGTGAATAGCGCAGAGATGAATAAAGAAGTACAGATAGTGTTTCTGCTATGTGTTTTTCAGTCTCTCGGGCATATTCCCAGGAGCCTATTGCTGGATCAAATGGGAGCTCAATATCTAGTTTTCGGAGGAATGCCCATATTGTTTTCCAAAAGGGCTGGACCAGTCGGCACTCCCACCAGCAGTGGATCAGAGTCCCTTTTTTCCCCCACATCCACGCCAGCACCGGTTGTTCTTGTTGTTTTGGATGTGTGCCAGTCTCTGTGGTGTGAGATGGTACCTCATTGTTGTTTTGATTTGCATCTCCCTGATGATTAAAGATGAAGAGCACTTTTTCATATGCCTTTTGGCCATTCGTTCTTCTTTTGGAAGCTTCTGTTCATTTCTTCTCCACATTTTTTGATGGGGTTGGCTGTTTTTTTCTTGTGAAGGGCTACCAGTGCCTGATATATCCTGGATATTAAGCCCTTGTCAGATGGGTATTGGGTGAATATCCTTTCCCACTCTGTGGATTGTCTTTGTATCTTGGTCACCATTTCTTTTGAGGTGCAGAAGCTTTTCAATTTTATATAATCCCATTTGTTTATCTTTGCTTCCATTTTCTTGGTCAGTGGTGTGTCCTCTTTAAAGATACTTTAAATTTCGATGTCGTAGAGCGTTTCTCCTATGTTTTCTTTGATGTACCTTATAGATTCATGGATGATGCTGAGATCTATAATCCATTTTGATCTGACTTTTGTGCATGGCGTTAGAAGGAGGTCTAATTTCATTTTTTACATGTAGCTGCCAAGTTTTCCCTAGCACCATTTGTTGAAGAGGCTTTCTTTGCTCCACTTAATATTTTTTGCTCCTTTATCGAAGATTAAGTGGTTGTATATTTGAGAGTGTGTTTCAGGATATTCAGATCTATTCCATAGGTCTACGGGTCTGTCTCTATACCAATACCACACTGTCTTAATTACAATTTCTCTGTAGTAGAGCTTGAGTTTGGGGAAAGTGATCCTCCCATCTTCTTTTTCCCAAGGATTGCTTTAGCTATTCGTGGGGGTTTATTATTCCATACAAGTTTCAGCAGTGTTTGTTCAATTTCTTTGAAGAACATCATGGGTATCTTTATAGGGACCACATTGAATCTGTATAAAGCCCTAGGGAATATTACCATTTTGATAATGTTAATCCTTCCACTCCATGAGCAGGGAATGTATCTCCATTTCCTAAGGTCCTCTTCTGTTTCCTGAAATAACGTTTTGTAGTTTTGTTTGTAGAGATCCTTTTATATTCTTTGTCAAACTGATTCCTAGGTATTTGATTTTCTGTGGTGCAATTGTGAATGGGATAGATTCTTTAATGTCCCTCTCTTCTCTATTGCTGTTTGCATATAGGAAGGCCATTGATTTTGGGTATTGATTTTGTACCCTGCCACTTTACTATAGGAATGTATTATTTCTAGGAGCCTCTTGGTATAGAGTTTCAGGTTTTCCAGGTATAATATCATGTTGTGCAAATAGTGAAAACTTGGCTTCTTCTCTTCCTATCCAGATGCCCTTAATGTCTTTTTCTTCCCTGATTGCTATGGCAAGTACTTCCAGTACTATATTGAATAGAAGTGGTGAGAGTGGGCAGCCTTGTCTTGTCCCTGATCTTAAGGGGAAGGCTTTCAGTTTTTCCCCATTGAGAATGATGCTCGCTTTGGGCTTGTAGTAGATGGCCTGGATTATCTTGAGGAAGGTTCCTTCAATCCCCATTTTACGGAGAGCTTTTATCATGAACGGGTGTTGAATCTTGTCAAATGCCTTTTATGCATCTATTGATATAATCTTATGGTTGTTATTTTTCTTTTTGTTGATATGATGTATTATGTTGATTGACTTTCGGATGTTGAACCATCCCTGCATTCCCAGGATGAATTCCATTTGGTCATGGTGTATAATTTTTTGATGGCTCTTTGGATTATATTTGCTAGAATTTTGTTGAAGATCTTAGCATCTTTGTTCATCAGGGAGATTGGTCTGTTGTTTTCCTTTTTTGTGACATCTATGTCTTCTTTGGGTATCAGGGTGATATGTGCCTGTAAAAGCTATTTGGGAGTGTTTCTGTTTCTTCAATTTGCCGGAAGAGCTTGAAAAGAATTGAGAGTAGGTCCTCTTTAAATGTTTTGTTGAATTTACTGGTGAATCCATCTGGACCTGGGCTTTTGTGTTTGGGGGAGACTTTTGATTACTGATTCCATCTCCTCAATGGAGATAGGTTTGTCGAGGTATTCCAAATCTTCTTGTTGCAGACTTGGGAGGCTATAGGAATTCAGGAATTTGTCCATTTCTTCTAGGCTCTCTTGTTTAGTGGCATACAGGCTCTCATAGTAATCTCTGATGATCTTCTGAATTTCTGGGTTTCTGTTGTGATGTCCCCATTTTTATTTCTGATTCTATTTTTTTGGCTTCTCTCTTTTTCCTTTTCTTACAAGTCTTGCAAGTGGTTTGTCAATGTTTATTTCTTCAAAGAACCAGCTTTTGGTTTCGTTGATCTTCTGCATTGTTTTTTGACATTCCATCTCATTGAGTTCGCTCTAAGTTTTATTATTTCTTTCTTTCTGCTTGGGTTGGGCTCCTTCTGTTGATCACTCTCTATGATCTTAAGTTGTGAAGTCGGACTGTTTTTGATGGACTTTTTCTTCTTTTCTGATGAATGCTTGAAGAGCTATGAACTTGCCTCTTAACACTGCTTTTGCTATATCCCAAAAGTTCTGGTAATTTGTGTCTTCAGTCTCACTTGTTTCCAGGAATCTTTGGATTTCCTCTTTGATTTCTTTTATGACTTGCTGGTTGTTCAGCAGTGAGTTGTTTAGCCTCTGAGTACTTGGTATTGGTCTCCATTTTTGTGTACAATTAACTTCTATGTTCAGTGCATCATGGTCTGAAAAAATAGTTGGCACAATTTCTATCTTCTTGATTTTATGGAGGTATGAGTTATGGCTCAGCATGTGATCTATTATGGAGTATGTTCCATGTGCACTGGAGAAGAAACTGTATTCAGCTTTTTTTGGGGATGAAATGCCTTGTATATGTCTACCAGCCCTCTTTCTTTCATCTCTTCTTTTGAGGGCCAGTATTTCATTGGTGAGTTTCAATCTTGTTGATCTATCCAGGGTTGATAGAGCAATGTTGAAGTCTAAAACTACAATTGCGTTGCTGTCAATGTCTTCTTTGAAGTCTATTAGTAGTTGTTTTAGGTATTTTTCTGGCCCCTCGTTGGGTGCATATATGTATAATAGCATGACTTCTTCCTGATATATGTATCCCTTGACTATTAAGAAGTGACCTTCACTGTCCCTTCTGACCTTCTTCGCCTGAAGTCTATGTTGTCGGATACTAGTATGGCTACCCCAGCCTTTTGGATGGGTTGTTTGAGTGAAGGATTGTTTTCAAGCCTTTTATTTTGAGCCTGTCTTTGCTCCGATTGTTCTGGTGTGTTTTTTGAAGGCAGCAGAATGTCGGATTCAATTTTTGATCAATTTTTTCCACTCTGTGTCTCATAACTGGTGCATTCATACCATTGACATTGAGGTATTGTCATGGGATTTTTGTGCCATCTTCTGTATAGGTTGGTTGTTCTTTTGGGTTTTGTCTCGTCTTAGAGTAGATCTTTCAGTCCTTCTTTTAAGGTTGGTTTTGATTTTACAAAGTTCCTAAGCTGTTGTTTATCCAAGAAGTTGTATATCTGTCCTTCAAATCTGAGTGAGAGTTTAGTCAATAAAGAATTCTTGCTGAGGCATTCATTTCATTGAGTTTTTATTTACTATATCCCACCACTGCCTTCGGGCTTGGAGGGTCTCTTCTGAGAAGCCTGCTGAAAGTCGAATGGTTGCTCCTTTGTATACGATTTCCTTCTTTGATCTTGCTGCCTGAAGAATTATGTCTCTGTCTATGGCATCCATTACTTTGACTAGGATGTGTCTTGGGCTCTTTCTATTGGGGTCTCTTCTTGCTGGTATGCATTGGGCTTCTTGGATCTGGATGACTTCATCCTTTAACTCGGGAACTTTTCAGCCAGGATATTTTTTTGTGCTTTTAATTTCCTTGGGTTACTTTCCTGTCCCTCTGGGACTCCGATGATTCTTAGGTTGTTTCGCCTGGCTTCATCCCATTGTTCTCTGTTCCGTTGCTGATCCATTTTCCGATCTTTTTCCACCTTATGTAGTTCTCTGAGTGCTTTCTGCAGCTCATCTTCAGTCTCACTGATTCTCTCTTCCACTGCTGTCATCCTACTGTTGAGAGCCCCTATTGTGTTTTTCATTTCATCTACTGAGTTTTTAAGCAATGATATTTCTATTTGCATGGTGCTCATTTCTGCTCTCATTTCCTCCCGTAATTTATTGACTGCCCTTTCAACTGCTTCGTTTATGTTCCTCCTGTATTTTATGGGACATCTGCTCCATTTTTTTCTTTGAGCTCCTTAAACATCCTACCAATTTCTTCTCTAAATTCATTGTCAGAGAGATCATACACATCTGCATTCTTTTTTGAGTCTTCAGGGTTGATTTCTTCATCTGTTCTATGAACTGGGGCTCTACGTTGTTTCCCCATGGTGTTGCGGTGTTCAGGGATAGATTTCTCTAGCATACTGTTTCTTTTATCTTGAGAATATTACCTTCCCTTGGTGTTGAATTTCCTAGTTTTTGTATTCATAAGCGGCCGCTTGAGGTCGCCCGCCTGGCCAGTTGCACCCCCCAGGAAAAATACCTTAGGCGGAGACATGCCGGTGTGAGAGTTCAAAATGTCCGTTTACTTCTGCTTCCATTCTGACTTCTGGGGGTTGTAGTTCCACCTTTTGCTGAGGCCTGGGGCTCTACCACGACCCCAGGCACCTGCCTGGCCACCAGCACCCCCAGGGAGAATACCTGATATGCATAAGCTTTTTAGTTTCTTGTGGTTCCCATATGTTTATCTTTGCTTCCAGTTGCTTTGTTAGTGGTGTTTCATCTTTGAAGATGTCTTTAGATTCAATATCACTTGATCTTAGCCAAAAGGCCAAGAAGCAATATTTTAGCCTCAATGTCATGGTGGATTTTCCGATGCTTCTTCAATGTCTTTTTGGAGTCAGGTCTGATATCGAGATCTTTAATCCATTTTGATTTGAATTTTGTGTATGGTGTTAGATAGAGGCCTAAGGTCATTTTTTATATGTAGTTGCCCAGTTTTCCTAGCACTGCTTGTTGAAGAGGCTTTCTTTGTTCCACTTTATATTTTTCTCCTTTATCAAAGATTAACTGATCATATATATATTAGGATGTGTATCAGGTTACTTAACTCTATTCCATAGGTCCTCAGTTCTATTTTTTTTTTCCTCTAATATCACACTGTTTTAGTTACTACTGCTTTGTTGTACAGTTTGAAGTTGGGAAAAGTGATGCCTCCTATCTTCTTTTTCCCAAACATTGCTTTGGCTATTCGTGGAGGTTTATTGTTCCATTTGAGTTTCAAGAGTGTTTGGTCAATTTATTTGAAAAAAAAAATGTCATGGGTATCTGTCGGGAACTCCGCGGGGTCCCCCAACAGTGTCAGGACAGAGTTTGTCTTCTACCTCCGAGGACGCCGGGAGAACAGATGAAAACTCATGAGTCGGTGCAGTTCCAAAAATGGCTTTTAATAGTACAAAAAGCTCTTCCACAGCACTCCAATATAACGAACAAACTCTAGCTCTGGTCCGAACTTAGACCATACAAAAGAGCCTAAGTCTCCCACCAAAGAGAGAGAGGATCTCACCCGAGCTGAGTCCTACCCAGAAGAAGGAGCAAAAGGCCAAAAGCCAAAAAGCCAAAAGCCAAAACCCAAAAGCCGCAGGAGCCAAAAGCTGAAGGCTGAGGGAACCAAAAGGCAAAAGGTGAAGGGGCCTCAAGTTAGCCCCTTATATACACCAAAGTAATCCAATCAGGAGGTTGTCATGTCAACAAAGAACCGTAAACAGAGTGTAGTGCCACACCTTATTGCAGGTATAAACAAAGGTTATGCCAAGGACTAAGGAGATTATCTCTTATGTAAAACACTGGAGAGAGAGAGGGCTGATATAAAGTAATACATCTTAACTTCATGAGCTTCATGTAATCTAGATGGTACCCACAAGGTCCTTCTTATTATTATCTGCACCAGGGTGATTCTGAGTATCTTGTTCTCGTGTACTGAAAGGGTCACTCTTGCCTGCTTAGAGCAAACTAGTATGATCCTTCCTATAGTCTTCCCTATAGTCTCAACGTAGCCAGGGTGGTAGTCTCCTGGTAAATTCTAACTGTCCCACGTTGGGTGCAGTGGGTATAAAGAGGAGCTGTGCCCAATCTAGAAAACATAGAAGTCTTAGTAGATGTATAAGTCAGAAGTTATTCAATCAAGGTGACTTCTGTAACTGCCACACCCTCTAGCAGTGTTTACATAGAAGAGAGGTCTCATTAGAATGAACCTTGACTTAAATAAGATTAAGCTGGGTGTGGGCAAAACAACAAAGCTCCCAGATTAGCTAAATCTGTCCTCCAACAGGTATCCCTATAGGTACTGCATTGAATTGGTATAATGCTTTAGGGATATTGTCATTTTGACAATGTTCTTTCTCCCAATCCATGAGCAGTTTGTGTCCATTTCCTTGTATCCTCTCTTATTTCTTGAAGCAGTGTTTTGTAGTTTTCTCTGTACAGGTCTTTTACATCCTTTTAAAAACTAATTTGAGATATTTTCTTTTCTAAAGCATGATCGTGAATGGGATTAGTTTAAATATCACTTTTTTTCTTATTAGTTAATTGCAAATAGGAAAACCATGGACTTTTGGGAATTGACTTTATAAACTGCCACTGAACTATACATATCTATTGTTCTAGGAGCTTTTGGTTTAGGGTCCTCTAAACATAGTGCAATGTCATCTGCAAATAATGATAGTTTGGCTTCTCTTCCTATTTGGATGGCCTTAATATCTTTTTCTTCTCTAATTGATATGGCAAGAACTTCCAGTATTATGTTGAGTAGAGGTGGTGATTATGGGCAACATTATCTTCTCTCTGATGTTAGAGGAAGGCCTTTAAATTGTCTCCATTGAGAAAATGCTAGCTCTGGGTTTGTGGTAGATGGTTTTGATGGTATTGAGTAAAGAATTCTTTACCCGGCTAAATGACATTAAGATTCGATGAAAAGATACACAACATTATGGATAAACAAAAGCTCAGGAACTTTATAAGCTCAAAACCAGCTTTAAAAGATGGACTGAAGGAGCTACAATAAGAGAAAATAAACCTAAAAGTACAAGTTTATACAGCAAAATGGCACAAAATCCCATGACCAAAATCTCTCTCAATGTCAATGGTTTAAAGACACCAGTTAAGAGACACAGGGTGTCAAAATGAATTAATAATGAACCCAAAATTCTGCTGCCTGAAGAAATGTATCTGAATATTCAGAGCAAACACAGACTCAAAGTCAAATGCGGGAGACAATTCTTCACTCAAACAAGTTCTCCAAAAAGGTTGGAGTGGCCATACTAGTATCTGAGAACATAAAGTTCAGGCTGAAAAGCTAAGAAATAACAGTGAAAGCCATTTTTTAATAATTAAAGGATATTTATATCAAGAAGAAATTACACTCATAAATATATACACGCCCAATGAGTGGCCAGCAAAATACCTGAAACAACTACTAATGGACTTCAAGGAAGATATTGACAGCAATGCAATTGTAGTTGGAGATTTTACAACAGCTCTATCACTTGACTTAATGACTTGATCACTTGACATCCTATTATTCATTTATTTCCATTTGACCCTATCACATGCCAGTGTAGCCCAATGGCATCTGGTTGCTTCAGGAATACAAAAAAGCCTCAAACCGTTCATTCAGGATCTTGATGAAGAAGTCTCACCATCTTTTAGGTGGGAGGCCATGTGATCTCTTGACATCCCGTGGGATCCAGTCAGTAACAGCACTAGTCCAGTGGTCTACTCCAAATCGCATTACATGTCCAGCACATCTGATTTTCAATGTCTTGGCAAAAAGAGACAGCATCCCTGACTCTGGAACAGTGACAGAGGTCGGAAATCCAGATTCCTTCTTTCACTTGAGTGAGGCATGATATTCCAAGCATAGCTCTTTTCGATTCCTCTTTGGGAGACCCAAATAGCATTCTCATCCTGCTTTTGTAGGGCACAGGTCTCTGAGGCATATGTTAATGCAGGGAGAATAGTGGAGTTGAAGAGGTGTGCCCAGAGCTGGAGGTTCTTTGTCTTACTAGCTATTTCTTTGATGCCTCTGAAGGCAATTCATGCCACTCTCTTCCTCCTGCACAGCTCAGGTTTTAGGTCATTCATCATGTTGACTTCTCGACTTAGGTACACATAACTGCTGCATTCAGAGATGTTTGTTCCATTGAGAGTGAATGGGGCCTCTGGAACTAGCTCATTTCTCATGAACATAGTTTTGTTGAGATTCAGCTGTAGACCTATCTTTCCACATTCTTGGTCAAAGTCAACCAGCATTTGTGCCCCTTTGCTAATATTTGGTGTTATTAGAACGATGCCATCAGTGAAGCGGAGGTGGTGTAGTTGCGGACCGCTCTATCTTCACTCCCATTCCTTCCCATTCTAATTGTCACATGATGTTCTCGAGAGTGGCGCTGAAGAGTTTTGGTGAAATGGTATCACCCTGCAGAACCCCTCTTTTGACATTGATGATCATTTCTTTGTAAAATGGTGAGATCCTGGTGGTGAATCCATAATACAGCTCATGAAGGATCTTGATGTATTGGGTTTGGACACCCTGTTCGGCTAGGGCTTTCGACCATTTCAGTCTCCACAGAATCAAAGGCTTTCTTTAAATCAATGAACGTGATTGATTTAAAGAACAATGAACGTGATTGATTTAAAGAACGTGATTGATTTAAAGAACAGCTCTATCACTTCTT
The DNA here is from genome assembly GCA_021461705.1 of Cryptotis parvus. Classification (NCBI taxonomy): domain Eukaryota; kingdom Metazoa; phylum Chordata; class Mammalia; order Eulipotyphla; family Soricidae; genus Cryptotis; species Cryptotis parvus. The sequence continues at coordinate 23,725 of JAJIBD010003517.1, forward strand.
GATAAATCCACGAGACTGAAACTCAGCAAGGAAATATTGACTCTAAAGGAAGAAATGGAAGACAGAAGGTTAGTAGATATATACAGGGTTCTTCACCCTCAAAAAAGTTGAATAAACTTTTTTTTCTCTAGTACTCATGGAACATTCTACAAGATAGACCACAGGCTGGGACACAAAACATACCTCAATAAAATCAAAAGATAGTAATTGTATATACTATTCTTTCAGACCATGAGACACTGAAAATAGAAGTGAATCACATACAGAAATGGAGAAATACAATCAGTGGGTCATAGAGGAAATCAAACAGGAAATAAAAAGATTCCTGGAAACAAATGAAAATGAAGACACTAACTACCAGAATTCGTGGGACACAGTGAAACCTGTGCTAAGATGAAAGCTAATAGCTCTGCAATATTTCATTAGGAAAGAAGAAAGTGTCCAAATAAATAATTTGACTTCACAGCTTATGATATTGGAGGGCCTGAGTGATAGCCCAGTGGTAGGGTATTTGCCTTGCATGCAGCTGGCCCATGCCAGCCCAGGTTTGATCCCCAGCATCCCATATGGTCCCCTGAGCACTTCCAGAAGTAATTCCTGAGTGCAGAGCCAGGAGAAACCCCTGAGCATTGCCGAGTGTGACTCAAAAAAGAAAAAAAAAAAGATATTGGAAAATGACCAACAAAAGTAGCCCCACCAGGCAGAAAGAAGAAAATAATAATACTTAGAGTAGAAATCAATGAGATGGAATCCAAAAACACAATCCAAAAGATGAATAAAACCAAGATATGGATATTTGAAAAAATTAAACAGGATCCACAAACAAGTTGCAAGTCTCATAAAGATCTGGAGAAAGAATCCTAATAAATTTAATCAGAAATGAGAATGGGGACATCATTCAGAAGGTTTTTGAGGGTGAAGACCCCCTGTATATATCTACTAACAGAAACTACAGAAATTCAAAAGATCACCAGAGATTACTTTGAGAGTCTGTATGCCACAAAACATAGAAGAAATTGAAAGATTCCTGGATTCTTATAAACTCCCAAGGTTGAACTAAGAATACTTGGATTACCTCAACAAGTCTATCACTCCCGAGGAAATTGAAATGGTAATCAAAAAGTCTTCCCAAACATAAAAGCCCAGGTCCAGATGGATTCACTACTGAATTCTTCCAAACCTTTAAAGAGGACCTGTTTCCAGTCCTTTTCAAGCTTTTCCAGAAAATTGAAGAAACAGAGACATTCCCAAACAGTTTCTAGGAGGCACATATCACCCCACCCTGATACACAGAGACATCACACAAAAAAGAAAATTACAGGCCACTATCTCTGATGAACATAGATGCAAAGATCTTCAAAAAATATAGCAGCAAATAGAATCCAAAGGCTCATCAAAAAATCTTAAACCACAATCAAGTAGGATTCATCTGTGGGATGCAAGGATTGTTCAACATTCACAAGTCAATAACATAATACATCATGTCAATAATATAAAACATAAAAACTATATGATCATATCAATAGATGCAGAGAGAGTTGACAATATCCGGTACCCGTTCATGATAAAAACTATCCACAAAATGGGAATTGAAGGAACTTTCCTCACTATAGTCAAAGATATCTTCCTGGTTAATTTTTAGTGGTAGAAATATTGGGGCTTTCCACACTTCCCTTGGAAAAGAATTCAAAAGACCAATACATTTAGTACATCGACCAGAAGATCAGCCTAGATTTTATTTCTTAATTTAATGCCATTACTCCCAGGAATTGGGTCACTTTAAACAATTCTCTCTTTCCACTCAACAAAACAAATTTCCTGACTAATACCCTACTAGGAACTCCAAAAGATAGTGAATTGCATGGATGAAGAAAGGTACAGACTTGGTTAGTAGTGAAGCAAAATGAGCTTACTATTTTGTAAATCATTCTGTTCAAAAGGAGCCATATAAAGACTTGTATTTTTATATTATTTTTATTTATATTAATAAAATACATGAAAAAACTCTCCTTCGAGAACGTGTTACCAATTACCTTATATTGTGAATTCTATTACTTTTACATGCATATTAAAAGAACAAAATACTTGTTTTCTGTAACTTTCAAAAAAAAATATCACTTCTATTCAGAGTTTGACTTCTTGAAAGCTTGACAGTAAAATGTTTTTAGAATCATTTTTTAATCCACTAATCATGATGTTTACTTGATAAGCTATTTTAATCTTCACTTGATCACTTGACATCCCGTTATTAATCGATCTGCTCGAGCAGGTGCCAGTAACATGTGTCACGGAAGTACACATGATTTTATATTATATCATGATAGAGCAGTCAATAACGTACTATATACTTAAGATATATGATTAAAGGAAAACTATTTGGTGTCTATAAATGATAGTGAATAAAAATTGTATATTATGAGTTATATACAATAAAAGAAAATAAGTGATAGTTAATTAAAAATTATATATTATGAGTTATACACAATAAAAGAAAAACATTATTACTGCTATTTCAGAATTGTTAGCTGATAGATTTTGGAGATTTAGAGAATAGCATTTTATAAAGTCTTTCTCACTAATTAATTTTACCTGTACCTTGTATTCACTGATTCCAACTGAAACAGTTGTATGCTGCACTACACCATAATAGCAATTAGCATAAAAGTTATTATTTTGGCAACATAGATTTATTTAAAATAATGCTATCCATCAGAGTAAGTTGTTCATCCATAGTCAGTATAACAAATGGTCCTGTTCAAATTGAGGCAAAATCAGGAACCATTTGCTACCATTTGCTACTTTCTCATAGGAATTAAGCATAGAAAGTTTCAGTGTCAGGGTGAAAAGATAATAGAGTCAAGATCTCTTGCCTTGAATGTGGTCTACCTGGTTTCAAGACATAGCACCCTATATTGTACAATGAGTCCTGCCAGGAGTGTTCCCTGAGCACAGAGCTAGGAGTTAGCCCTGAGCATTGCTAGATATAGCTCCAAAGCATTTGTCCAATGGCAATCAGATTGGCATGTCTGACATTCATCAAGTTGGGACTAGATATGTCACATACAATGTGATAAAAAATATCATGTAATAAAACAAACACAATATGACTGTCTGAACTTTAGGGTTATCAGTGGTCTCAGAAGACTGCCATTTATTCAATGCAATATTGTCTACCCCACACTCCTAGGCTACCAACTGGTGAACAATGTTGACAAAGACATTAAGAACAGTTAGTAGGCACATACAGATTGGAAATGTGCATGAAGATCATAGACTGGACTATTTTACATAGCCATCAGAAGGCACCCTTAAAATAAATTTAAAATGATGTCCTCAGAGTTTCCTATTCAATTTTTTGTCCATGCTGCCCTACATCTGCAAAAGCAGTCTGATTCTATGTTTGCTTGGTGTACACTTGCAGTTAGCAGATATTTGTCACCTATTTTATTCCTTTCTGCTATTTTATTATTTCTTAGGTGCATATTACAATGCAAAACACAACGAAGATGAGATTACTACATTTCAACCAGAAAAAAAAACACTTCAATTGCTTATTGAAGTTATTAAAGTTCTTGTTTGTTTTGCTTTTTTATTAATCAATCAATTAATTAATTAATTAATTAATTAATTAATTGCTTTTTTGGGCCAATGCTCAGGGGTTACTCCTGGGTCTGCACTCAGGAATTACTCCTGGCAGTGCTTGGGGAACCATATGGCATGCCGGGGAATCTAACCCAGGTCGGCCGATTGCAAGGCAAGCGCCTTACCCGCTGTGCTATCGCTCGGCCCATTTTGTTTTTTTTAAGGAGAGTGCAAACAGTCCCTGACTACCACTAATTATGCAGCTGTGTGTTCCACATCTGGGGAAATCACAAGGGTCAGCATATCTAAAATGCAATGGTTAAGCCTTGCCTTGGGAAAACCATATTTGTGATAACAGTATCTTCGCTGCCAGGTACGTATATAGTTATTAAAGTTTTTTTAAGGTAAATGCTGCTATAAAAATTTAAGTTTTTTTAGTCAGCTTTTTATTCCTAAAAGCTGACTAAAAAATAAGAAGAAAATATCCTGGTTGAATATTTCTTGTATTAGTGAAATTCAATCAATATATTTTCTTCTACATAAACAATGAAACTAGGAAAAAAATCACACACTATGTAAGTAAAATAATTTATGAGTTATATTCTCCTTAGGTAGGGAGTTAAAATATAATTATTTTAATACATATTCTTGGACTTACTTTCCTTTTCAAATTTAATGTGAAAAGAAAAGCACAACTTTGTACTTTTTCTGTGGAAGAGTTCTTGAAAGATGGAGGAAAAAACTGTTGCACCAATTTGAGTTTATAATAGTACAATTAGAAACATTTTTGATTATAGTAAATATACTCATCTTGGCAAAAATGTACTAAATAATAGACAGAATGTGTTACGAGGTTTTTTGAAATGCTACATTTGATCTTAGCCAAAAGACCAAGAAGCAATTTTTTGGAATAATATGATTATAAATGAGAGTCTTCTACTGATAGTATACCACCTACATGGCAGAGCCTGGCAATCTACCCGTGTTTCATTTGTTATGCCAAAAACTCTCCGAGACTCTCAGACATGGGGTAGAGCTGCTACTTGCTCTCCCTGTTCCCAGCAGCTCATGAGGAGCCCGGGAGGCATGGCAGGTTCTAGCCCTTGCCTGCCACACCCCACCAGAGCCTCACAACAAGCCAGAAGAGCCCCCCCCCACGACTCCATGGGGGCCACCGTTTCCACATCTGGACTTCTTTCTCATCTCACCTCCACCCAGCAGATCAGTCTATCACAGCCTGGATCATCGACACCCACACTGCAGCAGGTTTTTTTTTTTTTAATCCGGCCCAGGGTATGCTGAACCAGAGACTCTCAGACATGGGGCAGAGCTGCTACTTGCTATCCCTGTGCCCAGCCACTCATGAGGCACCCAGGAGGCATGGTGGGTTCTATCCTTGGCCTGCCACCCCTAGCAGAGCCTCACAACAAGCCAGACGACCCCCCACTCCATGGGGGCTGCCGTTTCCACATCCGGACTTCTCTCTCATCACAACTCCACTCAGTGGACCAGACTATCACAGCCTGGCTCGCGTGGCTGTCAGGTTCATCAATAAATGCTTTATTTAGAGGTGACTACAAGAGTATGCCACCCACACAGAAAGCCTGGCAAGCTGCTCGTGTCATATTCGATATGCCTAATACCAGTAACATTTATATTAGGTCATTCCCATGACCTAATATAATGGTTTGAGGCTCTTTATGTTCCTGGAGCAAGTGGATGCCTTTGGGTTCTACTAGCATGAGACAGGACATATGGAGATATTACTGGTGCCCACTCTAGCAAATAGATGATGAACAGGAATCTCGTAATTGAGTGATCTCGCCAAAAACTAGTAACAATTATGGACCTCAATTCCAAAACCTGAAGAATGGTTTGAGGCTCTTCCTGTCCCTGGAACAAGCCGATGCCCTTGGTTACACATGCTTGTGACAGGTCGTATGGAGATGTTACTGGTGCCTGCGGGAGCAAATCGATGAACTATGGGAAGACAGTGATACAGTGAGACAGTGATATTTGTAAGCACCTAGGGGCATATCCTATCTTTGAGACTCTTTGTTGTGGGGGATTGAATTTCCACCAAAAAACAAACAAAGAATGAATATATATACTTTCTTTTAGTATATTTATATACTAAATATATAAACTAAAATATGTGGTACATGTTTTAAAGAACATAACTTTATTTTTGTGTCATTGAAATAGAAAATAGAAACAGAGCTGCTACTTGCTCTCCCTGTGCCCACTTGCTCTAATAGAAATAGAGCTGCTACTTGCTCTCTCTGTGCCACAACTCCACCCAGCAGACCAGACTATCACTATCACAGCCCGGATCACCGACACCCACCCTGCAGCAGTTTTTTTTTCAATCCGGTCCAGTATGCTGAACCAGAGACTCTCAGACATGGGGCAGAGCTGCTACTTGCTCTCCCTGTGCCCAGCCGCTCATGAGGCACCCGGGAGGCATGGTGGGTTCTAGCCCTGGCCTGCCACCCCAGCAGAGCCTCACAACAAGCCAAGCGATCCCCCCACTCCATGGGGCTCCCCATTTCCACATCCGGACTTCTTTCTCATCACAACTCCACCCAGCATACCAGACTATCACAGCCCGGCTCGCGCCGCCACTAGCGGCTTTGCGATTCATCAATAATTGCTTTATTTAGAGGTGACTACAAGAGTATATCACCCGCACAGCAAGCCTGGCAAGCTGCTCATGTCGTATTTGATATGCCCAATACCAGTAAAATTTATATCAGGTCATTCCCATGACCTAATATAATAGCTTTAGGCTCTTTATGTTTCTGGAGCAAGCGGATGTTTTTGGGTTTTACTAGCATGAGACAGGACATATGGAGATATTATTGGTGCCCGCTCTAGCAAATAGATGATCAACGGGAAGATAGTGATAGTGAAATAGAAAATATGCACCCTTGCTTTAATTGGAAATAGAATGATATTCTTATATGTATGGTGTGTTATTTTATGATATAATCAACCAAACAGCATTTCTTTTCTATTCAGGACCTTAGTGGATATTTTTTAAAAATGCCTTTACAAAATAACTGCTAAATGTGAATAAGAATTTTCTAATTCCCTAGAAAGTTAATCAAAGGAACATTATTTAGTAGAGAGGCCAAAAAATAAAGTGGCAAGTAGAAGGTAAATAATTAGATACATTAAGAGGCAGAAGTAGAAAGAGTGATGAGTGAAATATCCTTTCAAACATGGAAGAGGACTCATTAGGAAATGCCAAGTGGCTTCATCCAGAGATCGAGCCACTATACGTTTTTTAATTCTAAAAATTATACTCATCTGATGAGTAAAATAAAAATGACTATATTGTTATTTTAGTTATCCAGCCTCACAAATGTTAGCTGTCATATTTGTACTTAATTTTTTAAACTTTGGGATTTTAATATATTTTCTAAGGATGTGTCCCTCCTTGGCATGAAATGTTCTAGAATCAGACCTATGGGAATAAGCGACCAGTTAAAGATTTCCTATTCATGCAACAATTGCCATGTAGTTGTGGCCAGTTTAAAATCTCCCAAAATGACAATATAACTTATGTTAAACCTTTGTAAATACAAGACTCTACTCCTAATTTTAAGAAATTGTAAAGAAATACATTACAGCTGGAATCAAGTACATGTTGGAAAGTGTTTGCAAACCGCAAGCTCAGTTTATATCCCTCACATTATAAATGGTCCCTGAGCAATGCCAGGAGTGATTGTTAAGCATAGAGCCAGGAGCAAAGCCTGAGCACTGCCAGGAACAAACCCTGAGCAAAACCATAGTACTACTGATAATAATAAAATTATCAAAGATTATAGACGGTAACTAGAAAGCAAAGTTCTGAAATGAAGGGTGCGGCTAAAGTTCTGTGTCAAATTTACAAATTTTAAACTTACTAGACTGTTGTCAGGGTTATTTGTGATCTAATAGAGAAAACTATTCTCTCAGAGCCAGAGAGGCTTGAGATGCTCACAGCTGACTCTGGTTCAATGCCTGAAACTATATAGGCATGGTCCCTGACCATAGAACGTTGATGAGCCTTGACTAGAGCTTAAAAAAGCTTAATTTTCTAAACTCCAAAGTTAAAATACTGAAAATCAACAAAAACCTATTCTCTAAAGAAAAAATTTGTATATTTGATACTTGAAGATTAGTACAGTGAGTCATTAAATAGGTATTCAGAGAATTAAATTAAAATATATTTGAATGATTCAAAACATGATGAATAAACGCCATTATATTTTTTTAACCTAATGATCTGAATTCATCTTTGCAATATGATATGTATTTTTATTATTAGTATGATTATAATTAGTATTACCTCAGGAAATAAGGACATCCATACACTATACACTTAAATTCTGCTGCAGTTCATTCAGGAAAAGACTCTGAAACTAATGAAGTGATTTTTCTGAAGGTCCCTCAATCTATCTAACTCTTGCTGTACAGAATCCTACTTCTATTTTTAGATACTGTAAGAAATAAGACAAGAAGCAAGGTCTTTAGAGACTCATTAGGCCCATTAGAAAAATGTTTCTAGCAGCGCCTATCAAAACAACAGAAATAAATAACCTTTGTTCCTCAGATATGGATTCACCCCTGTTTCTGTAGCCCCATTTCTGGATGATATATTATAGTCATTATAGTCACCTCTGTAGGACACTGTGTACACAAAGTGTGAGAGTTTCACCTCGCAGTTCAGGGTATTGCCTGATATATGAACCATTTGTCCTTGTCAGATTGTCCAAGGTGAAAGAATAAACTTTAAATATGATCCACTTCTCAACAACAACAAAGTAGGAAAATAAAATATTTTGTCTTACTTTTTTCTTGCCATAAAAAATACACTGGGAGAAAATGTAGTAAATGATAAAAGGCCTTAAAAAAGAAATGTAAACTTGTTTCATTTTTTTAAAAATCTCTGCTTAGAAGAGACATTCCATAAAATCAAAATGTCAGAATCGGCTATATGCAGGATGCTGCGCTTAGTAATAAAGAATTATTTACTGGAGATGTTATCAGAAAGGACTAAATGTTTGTGTCAGTGAAAGAAAACCTAAATGAACATCAAAACTACCTCTTTATTAAATGTATAATATATTATTGGCTTAATTTTTTATTTCTAATGAACTCTTCTGTGGAGTTGAGAGAAATTATATATGTATGTATATATATACATATATATGTGTGTGTTTTGTGTGTGTGTGTATAGTGATGCCAGTGATGCCACAGGTGACTTATGTGGAGAGGAGAGAGGCTACAGCCTTGAAAACTAATTTATTTTTTCTTTCTTTAAATTTTATTATACTGCTGCGAGATATACAGTTACAAGGCTGTTCACTATTGGTTCTCAGTCACACATTGTTCCAGCCCCCATCTTCCACAACCCTCCCAAGTTCCCCAAATTCTCTTCTCTGTTCCCCCTAGCCTGCCTCTATGGTAGGCATTTTCTCTTTTTCTTCCTTTCCTTCCTTCCTTTCTTCCTTCCTTCCTTCCTTCCTTCCTTCCTTCCTTCCTTCTTTTTCTTCCTTTCCTTCCTTCCTTCCTTCCTTCTTTCTTTCTTTCTCTCTTTCTTTCTTTTTCTTTCTCTCTTTCTCTCTCTCTTTCTTTCTCTCTTCTCTTTCTTTCTTTCTTTCTTTCTTTCCTTTCTTTCTCTCTCTCTTTCTTTCTCTCTTTCTCTCTTTCTCTTCTTCTTTCTTTCTTTCTCTCTTTCTCTCTTTCTTTCTCTCTTTCTTTCTCTCTTTCTTTCTTTCTTTCTTTCTTTCTTTCTTTCTTTCTTTCTTTCTTTCTTTCTTTCTTTCTTTCTTTCTTTCTTTCTTTCTTTCTTTCTTTCTTTCTTTCTTTCTTTCTTTCTTTCTCTCCCCCCTTTCTTTCTTTCTCTCTCTTTCTTTCTCTCTTTCTCTTTCTTTCTTTCTTTCTTTCTTTCTTTCTTTCTTTCTTTCTTTCTTTCTTTCTTTCTTTCTTTCTTTCTTTCTTTCTTTCTTTCTTTCTTTCTGTCTTACTTTCTCTCTGCTCTCTCTCCCTCTTTCTTTTCTTTCTTTTTCTTTTTTTTCTCTTATTTGTCCTATTCCTCCTCTTCCTCCTCTCCTTCCTCTTCTTTCTCCTCTTCTTCCTTTTCTTTTTACTTTTCCTATATTTCTCTTTCTGTCTCTCTCATCTCTCTTTCTCCATTCTCTTATACATTTTGGTTTTGCAATATATACATTAATTAGTTATCAATGTGTATCCCGGTGCCTATATTAATGATAAGTTTTAAACTGGCATTACCATTTCCAACAACTTTTAGAACACTGACCAACCTCTGGCCTCCACAATCTTGTTGTAGATTCCAACCACTGCCAAGTCCTCATGGCCTATATATTGCCTGGCATTGGATATATGTCTCATACTATTTGTTTTATATCCCGGAAATGAGTGTGACAATTTTGTATCTGTCCTGTTCCTTCTGACTAATTTCACTCAGCATGATTCTGATCCAAGGGCACTGGGAGTCACCAGGCTCGAGAAGGGGACCTACTCTTCTTTACTTTCCACCTCTGTGACCCAGAAACAGCTGAGGAAGGCTAACATTGGTTAGGTTTCTCTTGTGGGCCTTGATCACTGTGGAAAAGGAAAGCCAGCTCTTGACCTTGCCCAGGCCTTTCGGGTCCCCTGTATTTCTCTCATAATGTTAGTGAGAAAGAGCGGTGTCATGTGGGTTCTTGAGAAACACATGAAGGATTTGAATACAAAATTCAGAAGAACGAAAGGTAGTTTATTGTGCAGGAAAGGGAGATGTTTCCAGGCCCCTTCCCGTCTGTCCGTGACCCTTCTCAGGTCTCTTCCGGTCCTCTCCTTTACACGTGAACAACATCACCACCCCTGACGCTATTGCTGCCTGGTCCTGAGAATCACTTCCCTGTCTTGTCTGCCGCAATGTACTTGTTTCCCGTGAACAAGCCAGATCCTATCCCTGCACCACCATCTCTATCCCATGTACGCTTTTCCCAGTTTCCAGCTAGTACCGTATGCATGTGGGTGAGAACCTTGTATCCTGAATCTGTTGCTGGGCCTCCCAACTCTACCTTAACAGGATCTATGGTCCTGCTCTAGCTTTCCTAGTCTCTGGTCATGCCCTCAGGCTCATGGGTGAGACTCCTGTGCTCAGTACCTTGCCACTACTTGTGTTTCAAAGCCCTGCCTGTACCTGAGCTAACCTGAGCATCTGAGCCCTGCCTGTATCTGCCTTTTTTCTGGCCTTGAGTATCCCACCTCTACTGGGCCCCAGGTCTGGGTGCAACACCCAACTGATCCAGGATGGCGAGGAGTCAGTCCAGAGAGTGCTGCTCAGAGGGAGATGTCTCGCGGGCTTCCTTTTATTTGATGATAAATCCCATACCATTCTACATTCTGATTGGTTACCTGTTCCATGGGTGGAGATTTAAAGTTACCTGGCACTCTCGACTGGCTAAAGAAACTGTGGTTCATCTACACTATGGAATACTATGCGGCTGTCAGAAAAGATGAAATTATGAAATTTACCTGCAAATGGATGGACATGGAGACTATCATGCTGAGTGAAATTAGTCAGAAGGAAAAGGACAGATATAGAATGACTGCATTCATTAATACGACATAAATAGATACCAGTGTTTTACTAAATGTGGGAAATGGTAATGGCAGATTAAAACTCACCATTGAATATACACAAAGAGACTTAAGTGATAAACTCTAAATACCTGCAGGGCTAGCCACAATGTGTAAAATAAGAGGGAGAGAGATGCAGAGACAGAGAGAGAGAGAGAGAGACAGAGAGAGAAAGAGGAAACTGGGGTACCTGCTATTAAGGCAGCATGGGGGTGGGCGGGAAGGGGTGGGGTACATTGGTGGTGGAAATGGGGCACTGGTGGAGGGATGGGTGCTGGTATACTGTATTACCAAGAACCAATTATGAACACCTTTGTAATTGTATGTTTCACTGTGGTATAATAAAAATAAAAAAATAAATAAAGTTACCTGGCACTCTACACTGCAGCAGCTACTGGTTTCAACGATAAAAGATTGCAGGAAGAGACAAGCAATGATGTTAAGACAGCTTTTATTTGGAATTTTTGAGGAAGGTGGGGGTGGGAAAGAGTGAGAGAGAGAACAACTTTCTCCAATGTGGAGTTATGCACATCACAGCATTAGACATAAAAGTGTGAAAACACTCATCTCAAGGGGAATGATGATACAAGCCACACATGTGTTCGAACACCACATGGGTTCAGCATAGGTAAAGGCAGAACATGGGTTTAGGTAGCATATGTTCATGCTTCCTTTGTTTACATTGGCTTTTATAGGGTTTACCCCAAGCTGCCCCAAGTGGGACCTTCTACCTAGGTAAATGTCCATTCCTAGGGTGGTTGCTACAGTGGTGGAGTTAGGAGCAGTTTATGGTCTTCTTTGATCTTCCTTTCCTGGCCCTTGTTCCTGCTGGAGCTTTTTATCAAAGGGTGGTCCAGCCTTCTCTGAGTGTGTGCTGGCACCAGGTAAGGCCTAATTAAGCCTTAGAATCAACCCGATGTGTTCTGATGGTCTTGGGCCTTTGGTTTTCACTTTAAATCTCCACCCATAGATTAGTAACCGGTCAGAAATGTATTGCCATGAGATGCCTTTCCTGTAAGTTACATTTTTTAAAAAACACTAAGATTTCAATTCCACCTTCTAATTGTCATTGAGTTAAAGTGTAAATATCTTAAATATATAAATATATAAATATGATGGGAAACCAATATCCAGGTAAGGCAAAACATGGATTAAGAGGTCTTGTCAACGGTGGAATCTACCACAAACATGTGTGAATCAGAGATTAGGTAAGACAGAGAAGGGAACAGTGTACTGATAATTGTCGAAAATGATAATACCAGCCTAGAACTGAGCATTGAATACAGGCAGAAAGATACACATGATAACCTTTAAATGTATGTATTGTAATCTGCAATGTGAAAGAGAAGGAAGAGAGAAGAGAGAGAGAAATAGAGAAAAGAGATAAAGAACCTGTGATAGAGGCAGGCTAGGGAGGAGGGAGGGAATTGGGGACATGGTGGTGGGAAATGGGCACTGGTGGAGGGATGGGTGCTGGAACACTGTAAGACCAAAACCCAGACATTAACATCTTTGTAATTCCATATCTCACAGTGATATAATAAAATATAAAAATTTTTATATATATATATATATATGTAAGTATCTTCTCAAGTATATTACTAATTTGTTGAGTAATAATTATGAAGCAAAAAGTATTCTCACTACAGTGGGGGGAGAAGAGTGGAGTCTATCAAATTGCATACTTATATGGGGGACTTGCCCACAAATTAATCAATATTAATCAAACTCCCACTGGTGTAGATGTTTACTAGCACAAACATAATGTACACAACCACTATTTTGTTCAATGTGGCCTCTCCCCAAAATACTCTTGGCTATTTGCAGCATTTGGGATCTGGAAGCTCTGTGTCTGACCCATGAATGCTGAGTCACTAGGCTCTACCTTATAGTACTATGATTTCCAGGGAGGGGCTCAAACTCTTGGGCTCACACAAATCAGGCTTGTGTCTATCTCGTGAGCATTCTTCTCACCTCCACACCACACTAATTTATCAGCCTGCTGCTGGTTTATAGGATATCACTCTATCCTGTCTTCCCTTAGATCATTGATTTGCTCGAGCGGGCACCAGTAACATCTCAATACATCCTATCACATGCGGTTTATAGAATACTTGAGAATAATAAATTGAGAGTCTTTTCTTGGCCTTTGGTTTTGTTTTGTTTGGGGACCACACTAGGTGGTGTTCAAGGCTGCTCCTGTCTCTGCACTGAGGAATTACTCCTGGGGGACTCAGGAGACCATGTGGGGTGGTCTTAAACCTAAAGATGAACCTAGGTGGCAAGCGCAAGTATGTTTCTGGCTATACTACCTCCCCAGGCCCTGAGGACTTTAGAAAAAATTTCCCCAAATTTATAATTACTTTTTCCCTAAAAGCATTCCAAGTAGCACACCTTGCATATGTTTTGGTAGAATGAAGTACAATATAATGGGAAATAGTTTGGACTAAAGTTTAAAAACACCCTTACAAATTCTAGGATTCTTGAGCTAAAAGTATCTCCAAAATTGTTAATAGTTTTATTGTTCAACATAAAACATTTAGATATTTCTATCTCCAATGGAAGTATCTATGATATGATTTGCAGTGTGTGAATTAAGGGTGGTAGGTAACCCATAATTATTTCAGAATTCTCAGCAGCTTTAAGGTATTTGGGTTTTCTTTGGTACTGAAATAATATTTAAACTTGTATCTTCCAAATTTTGTTGTCAAAAATATTTCCCTCAGTGGCTATTATGAGATAATTTATATAAAGAAATAATCACTTCCTGCCATTAGCATCTTTAAAATCAATATTGGAAATTCTACTTCTAGGAATTACATTTCCAGAAAGATACATGCTTAAAGGTATTTTTGAGCATTATTTAAAACCCCATATACTTCTATATTATCTTGTCACAAGTGATTTTCTTATTTTTCTCAAAATATATTCAGACTATTATTTTAATTATTTACACTTGATTAGTGAAATTAAAAGAGTAATTAGCAACTAAACTAAAATACATGAAAATAGAATTAGGAATAAAACAAAATGGAATACGATTATAAAATTGATGGAAGTTTCATGCATATATTAAAATTACATGTTAAAAATTCCCCCCCCCCAGGGGACAAAAAAGGAAGAGTTGTTTCCCAAAAAATTGTGCAAAAAGTAAACTTTTCTAGAAAGGACCTCTTAAACTGCAGAAAATGCTTCCCTTATATTATACCTTCTCATATTATTTTTTGAAATTGGGAGCTAAATTTTTTTTTAATATTTTATTATATCACCTCGAGATATACAATTACAAAGATGTTCATAAGATGTTCATATTTGGGTTTTGGTCATACAGTGTTCCAGCACCCATCCCTCCACCAGTGCCCATTTCCAACCACCAATATCCCCGATTCCCTCCCTCCTCCCTAGCCTGTCTCTATGGCAGGTTCTTTATCTCTTTCTCTTTCTCTCTATCTCTCTTTCTCTCTTCCTTCCCTTACATTGTGGATTACAATACATACATTTAGAGGTTGTCATGCGTATCTTTTTGTCTGTATTTAATGTTCAGTTCTAGGTTGGTATTAGCACTTTCGACAATTATTGGCACACTGTTCCATTCTCTGCCTTTCCTAACCTCTGACTCACACACGTTTGTGATAATTTCCATTTTTGACAAGACCTCCTGATCTATGTTTCACCTGACCTTGGATATTAATATGTACATATCTATATTTATGTCATGCAAATAAATGCAGTTATTCTATATCTATCTTTTTCATTCTGGCTAATTTTACTCAACATGATCCTATCCATGTCCATCCATTTATAGGCAAATTTCATATCTTCATTTTTCCTAACAGCTGCATAGTATTCCATTGTGTAGATGTGCCAAAGTTTCTTTATTTAGTCATCAGTTCTCAGGCACACTGGTTGTTTCCAGATTCTGGCTCTTGTGAATAGTGCTGCTATGAAAATAAAAGTGCAGATGGTGTTTCCACAGTGTGTTTTTGGTTTCCGAAGGTATATCCCAGGAGTGGTATGGCTGGGTCAAACAGGAGCTCAATTTCTAGTCTTTGGAGGAATGTCCATATTGTTTTCCAAAAGAGCTGTACCGGTCAACATTCCCACCAACAATGGATGAGAGTCTCCTTTTCCTAGCATCCATCCACGCCGGCACTTGTTCTTGCTCTTTAGGATATGTGCCAGTCTCTGTGGTGTGAGATATCTCATTGTTGTTTTGATTTGCATCTCTCTGATGATTAGTGATGATGAACATTTTTTCATATGCCTTTTTGGCCATTCGAATTTCTTCCTTGTCAAAGTTTCTGTTCATTTCTTCTCCCCATTTTTTTGATGGGGTTGACTGTTTTCTTCTTGTAAAGTTCTACCAGTGCCTGATATATCCTGGATATTAACCCATTATCAGGTGGGTATTGGGTGAATATTCTTTCTCATTCTGTGGACTGTCTTTGTATCTTGGTTCCTGTGTCTTTTGAGGTACAGAAGCTTTTTAGTTTCATGTAGCCCCATATGTTTATCTTTGCTTCTAGTTGCTTTGTTAGTGGTGTTTCACCTTTGAAGATTCCTTTAGCTTCAATGTTGTGGAGGGTTTTTCCTATACTTTCTTCATCGTACTTTATGGATTCTTAATCAGAAAAAATTTGTTTCGAAATGCAGTTTCAGTGTCTGTACCTGAGAGGATATTTATCCAAAAGGAAAATTTGGGTCAATCATTCACCACTTTGTAAAATCTGCTCTTGCTAAAATCAGCTTTCCTTGGCCTAAGAAATAGTACCAGTGCTAAAGAAGCTGATCAGGTTGCGTCCCCATCCCCTGAGCACGTTGCACAGCTCTTACCCTGGCATTGTGTATTTTTAGTTTTTGTTTAAATATGTTGAACACCTATTTTATTATATTTTTAAAATATTTTGTAAGATATAATACAGAAACAAAATGTACTATATAAGATATGTAAACAATATACTTAAGGTAATAGATATTGTACATTTCACAAACAGTATATATGTAATGCGTCATTTAATTATTTTCACTTCAGTGCTATCGCTTTGTACCATGGCCTTTATTTATTAATATAATTTTTTTTTTTTAATATAATTATTTGTATATGGCATTGCAATTACTATGTACTATAGTCTCTTGATTTAAAGAAAATAATAAGTTCTTGCTCATCATTTTTAATAGTTAAAAACATTGTGAACAGAAATACCCTGATATCTGATTAATAAAACTAATACTTGCACAGTTTTTCTCTTATTAGAAATTGTGTCTCTTTCCTTCTCTTTAAACCAACAAATCTAATAATATGGTCTTGTATCAAAACTTTCAAAAACAGTGACACATTTTAATTTGATGCCATTGTTGTCAAATCAGACAACTTTATTAGTGCAACCTAAATGGAATTAGAGGGTGTCATGATAAGTGAAGTGAGTGAAGAAAAATGACAAATACCAGATGATCTCTTGCCCAGATTAGGGTAATACCTCATCAAGTGGTTTATGACCTCAAATTAATCTATAACATACTCCTCTTCTTTCAAACGTCCCTAGATTATTTTCTGAAATAGTTCCATAAGTTGTAAAGGTTATCACTTGCATTTTACTCTGCAGGTAAATCTAACAGGATGAAGAAGAGCCTGACATAGCTGTGCTAATCAAGCTTACTTTAATCCCAATAGCACAACAGGAGGCTATTGGAAATGCCCCCACCCCATTCCTGTGCAGAATAATTAAGCTGAGATGGGTTTGAATTCTTTTATAATTATCCCTCTCACCATGCGGTTGGGCTTGAGAAGTTAATTACAACCATTTTCTTGCCTATAATGCAGAAATGATCACTCAGTGATGTACAGATTTGACAAGTCTTTAGAAGAATGTTAGATGATGGTGCCTGGCTATATGTCTATTACCTCTCCCTGACAGTAGCTAAATGTCTATGAACCAATTTTTAATGTTTTAGAAAGTATTCCATTAACTTCTTCATATGCATAGAAGGGAAAGAGATGAAACTGAAGTTTCACAACGAAGATGATTCACAGAAGAATGGAAGTCTATGTAATTTGTCATAGGTGTTAGTGCTGAATATATAGTAATTTGTTGCTTTGAAATAACTATACTTAGTTGACTTCCAAGTGCGGAAATTTATTTTACCAATTTTTATATAATAATTAAATTTTGCTATAATAAAGTGCAAATCAAGAAGTAAACCAAATTTCCTAAAATCTAAAACATAAATGTGAGCATCCATTGTATAAACACAGGTTAAAATTATCAAAGAACACTTGTGTATTACTTTATTATTTTATTATAAAGGTGCATTTTTTCAGAATAGGAAAACTTTTTTTCTTTATTATTTAAAATGAAACATGATATTATAAATGTGCTACTGTGACATTAGGCTGGAACAATGGTTGTAGTAGAATGTGACAATGCTTTTTATTTAGCCAACTATATTTTGGTATAATAAATTGTGCAATTTATATATATTTTAAACTAACCAGAATGGATTAATCAATAGATTATTTATATATTATATATAGTATAAAGTTTGTAGTGAAATTACAATGTTACTTCTATAATATTCATTTTGAAGACTTTCTTCTAATCCCGTAGAAACTTCACTTCATTTTCAATATCAGACTTCACAAGACTAGGAACTTTGTACTGATTTTTTCCCCTCTGTGTCCTTATACAGTTCATTTTCCTCCCTTTCCTCTGTAGAAATGTATAGATTGGCAACAATGTTAAAGTTTGCTTCTGTATAAATATTTCAATATGCTGCTCTAAGGAAAAATAGAAAATATCAGTATTTCAAAATCCAAATGTTGTATGAGAAGTCCTATTGTTACTTAGAAAGGTTCAATATGCTAAGTTAATGTTATCATCAATTAATACAAATAAGTGAGAAATCACCACTCAAAATACAACATCCTGATCTTTTTGAGGATTCTATTCAGGCCACATAATAACTTCATTTTAGTCAAGCAATTTAATTCCATTTTATTCATCTTAATTCATTATTAACTTTTATTAATTCACTAATATTAACTTGGAGCCCCCATTAAGGAAACCATATTGCTCCCCTTCCTGTAACCCCAAAAATTTATTTAAAATATGAATATTATTAACTGCCTTATTCACCAAACCAAGTGTGAACATCTTTGTAACTGTATATCTCATGGTGGTATAATAAAATACTTATAAAAATAAATAAAAGAATATTGACTCAGACAAGATAAAATATAATGAGTGATATATTCATTATATAGTATGCAAAGTTAATAATTGAAAAGGTCTGGTGGTGGTGATAATATGGTACTAATTTAAAAGAATGAAAATGAAAAAAAAGCCCAATTTTTATTTTTCCATTGCTCTCCTGACACACAGCCAGGCACAAGTCACTCAATTTCTCCCGAGAATAAGATGAGAGCAGCACCGCATTTGCTTGGTGTCTCTGACCTTTCTGTGCTTCTGCAATTGAATCTCTGCTCTTCTGCTTGTCTAACCTTTTGTCTACATCCTGTAAGTTATTCTTTATCCTGAAACAAAGGGCCCATGCTCACTGACAATTATTTGACCCATGGAAGTTGAGGCCTAAAGTTTATTTCGCTTTAACCTTATTTATTTTATAAATTGATGATACTTTAGACAGTTTAAAAAATGTTAAAATTTTGAAGACTCGGGACAGAGCAATTGTACAGCTTGGAAGGTCTTTCCCTTGCATACAACTAACTCAGATTCAATCCCAGGCATCCTATATGGTAACCAGAGCACTGCTAAGAGTAATTCTGAGTGAAGAGTGACTCCTAAGCACCGCCAGGTAGGCCCCACAAGAAAATATAAATAAATAAAATAAATAAAATATTAAACTGTGAAGACTTCCCATGAATCTGTCTTACTTTGCCTCCATGAGACAAAGACTGAGCACCCAGTTTCATAGCATATATTGTTCTGCCTTGGATAGCCAGGAAACTTCTAGGGTTAAGGCCCATAAGATTATAGAAGCATTTTAGTTTAGGAAAGAATGTTTAGGAGGCATTCCTGAAATATTAATAATGTATTGATAGTCTTACAGCTCTACTATAGATACTTCTTCACCATCAATTTCTTTCTTACCCCAAGGCAATTTCTTACTTATAATATTTTTGGCAGTCACAGAAGTTGAAAGAAGAAACAGTTTAATTCTCGAACCAAGCAAGTTCTTGGTAGAAATATTTCCTCTAGATTTTCCTTGAAGAGCTGTTTTGAAACAAAACAGCTCTTTAATAAAATTTTGAACTTAATTCTATATTAATTAATTTGATTTTATTTTTTTCTAACATTTCTTTATACAGACCATTCCCAGTGTTGCTGGGAGTAAATTCTGGTCTGCAGTCCTCCCAGCTCAATGGACCTGACTGGTAATAAGGCACTGGATTTGGGATAGCTATGCTGAGCACCATGAAACAAAATGTCTGAGACTCTCAGACATGGGGCAGAGCTGCTCCTTGCTCTCCCTGTGTCTAGCCATTCATGAGGCACTCAGGAGGCATGGCAGGTTCTAGCCCTGGCCCACCACCCCAGCAGAGCCTCGCAACAAGCCAGACGACCCCCCGCACCCCACTCCACGGGGGCCACCATTTTCCACATTTGGCTTTCCTCTCATCAGATCTCCACCTAGCAGACCAGCCCATCACAACCTGGCCAAGCAGTTCATCAATAAATGCTTTATTTGGAGGTGACTACAAGAGTATGCCTCCCGCACAGCAAGCCTGGCAAGCTGCTCGTGTTGTATTTGATGTGCCAAATACCAGTAACAATTATATTAGGTTATTCCCATGACCTAATATAATGGTTTGAGGCTCTTTATGTTCCTGTAGCAAGCCGATGCCCTTGGCTTTACTGGCATGAGACAGGACATATGGAGATATTACTGGTGCCTGCTCTAGCAAATAGATGATGATCAGGAAGATCGTGATAGTGATCATGATACTGAGCACCATAGAATGACACTCAGCAGTGGTCAAGTGTTGGAGGATAGATTTAGCTAATCTGGGAGCTTTGTTGTTTTGCCCACACCCAGCTTAATCTTATTTAAGTCAAGGTTCATTCTAATGAGACCTCTCTTCTATATAAACACTGCTAGAGGGTGTGGCAGTTACAGAAGTCACCTTGATTGAATAACTTCTGACTTATACATCTACTAAGACTTCTATGTTTTCTAGATTGGGCACAGCTCCTCTTTATACCCACTGCACCCAAAGTGGGTCAGTTAGAATTTACCAGGAGACTACCACCCTGACTACGTTGAGACTATAGGAAGACTATAGGAAGGATCATACTAGTTTGCTCTAAGCAGGCAAGAGTGACCCTTTCAGTACACGAGAACAAGATACTCAGAATCACCCTGGTGCAGATAATAATAAGAAGGACCTTGTGGGTACCATCTAGATTACATGAAGCTCATGAAGTTAAGATGTATTACTTTATATCAGCCCTCTCTCTCTCTCCAGTGTTTTACATAAGAGATAATTTCCTTAGTCCTTGGCATAACCTTTGTTTATACCTGCAATAGGGTGTGGCACTACATTCTGTTTAGAGTTCTTTGTTGACATGCCCCTCCCGATTGGATTACTTTGGTGTACATAAGGGGCTGACTTGAGGCCCCTTCACCTTTTGCCTTTTGGTTCCTCAGCCTTCAGCTTTTGGCTCCTGCAGCTTTTGGCTTTTGGCTTTTGGCTTTTGGCCTTTTGCTCCTTCTTCTGGGTAGGACTCAGCTCGGGTGAGATCCTCTCTCTCTTTGGTGGGAGACTTAGGCTCTTTTGTATGGTCTAAGTTCGGACCAGAGCTAGAGTTTGTTCATTATATTGGAGTGCTGTGGGAGAGCTTTTGTACTATTAAAAGCCTTTTTTGGAACTGCACCGACTCGTGAGTTTTCATCTGTTCTCCCGGCGTCCTCGGAGGTAGAAGACAATCTCTGTCCTGACACTGTCAGGGACCCCGCGGCGTTCCCTGACAGTCAAGGATGCTATTATGTATCAGGAAGCCAGCCAGGATTTAGCCCAGGACCTGCAGTTACCAGGCGTATGTTCTACTATTTTATTTCATATCCCTTTATCAAAATTGATTGCTAAGGCATTTTATTAATCAAAAACACTCTCCCATGATTACATTATATGGTAAGTTATAGTATTTGATTGTCTAGTTTAGTCATTGACTTTTTGTCTTTTGGGAGTCACACCTAGCAGCAATTAATGAGAGGTTACTCCTGCTCTGCACTCAAAAATTACACCCGCTGTGTTCAGGGGACCATATGGAAAGCCAGGGGGTCGAACCTGGGTCAACTTCATGCAAGGCAAATGTCCTACCCATTATCCTATCTCTCTGACCCCAGTCATTGATTTCTTGGAATGAATATAAACATAATTTATTTTCCAATGTTGCAAAGTGCACATAATCAAAATTTCCTAAATCAATACTCTACAAGTGTACCAAATATTTTATGGTGAAATAACTTGTATTGACTTCTAAGTAGTACTCTATTTTATATTAATTTGATATTATATCTACTTTTAATAGAAGTAAAATAATATTCGTTAAATTCAGTAGTTTGGTAGATTGGATTTCTCAACAACCTCCACTGCACGTTTTATCTTGTGCCCTTGCTACTGCTGGTCACAAAGAGGAATATTTTGGACCCTAATATTAAGGCCCTCTAATTCAGGCATTAAAGTTATACTAAGAAATATATCATATTTGGCTCAATGTTCAATTGTTAGGGTATTGGAATTTTTGATATTGAAATTATGTTCCTGCATGTGACAGCAAATACCTCCAATTTAATTCAAGCTAAGAGCAACGCCTGTCTCTAGGATTGTCTTGTTCTTGCTGTTCTGTGAACTAACCTCATGCAATTTTTGTTTTTGGTTGGGTGGGTAGAGGTGGGTTTCTACAATCTCTCTGGTGTTCAGGGCTTACTCCTGGCTCTATGATCAGGCATCACTCTTGGCAGTGCTCATAGGGCAATCTCTTGTGCCTGAGATAGAAACTTGGTCAGTTATATGCAAGACAAATCTTTCCCACAGAAGTCTCTCTCTCTCTGTCATTGAATTTAGTTTTTTCTTACTTTATCATTGAATGAGAATGAAGTAAAAGAGCACAGATTGTCTTTATAAATTTCATAATCCCAAAGTAAATTTTACTTAACAGTTATTTTGCATGAATAAAAAGGAAACATAACTGTTCTTTCATTTTTCTGTTGAGGAAGGGATGCTCAATGGTAGAATATGTGCTTTGTGTGTGTTAGGCCCTGGATTTGTTTTGTTCCCAAACAAAGCAAAACCTCAAATACACCCCCTTAAATATTCAAACACATGTTTATGTTGCTTTTTAGTTTAACTCATAATAGTTAATTCTGAAATTTTGTATTTTATCAGTGTTAATGAATGGTGTATACATATAAAGTAATTTGTTATAATTTGATTTACCATTTGATCTTTAAAGTTTGATTACTGTTAATATACATAGAGGCATTTGCCATACTTAATATACATAGAGGCCTTTGCACAATATAACATTTTACTTATATGAATTGACATATGCTAATTTACCTTATTATTTTATTTAAGAGACACTTTAAGGGGATCAGAAACTCCCAAGTGGTCCGTAAGACTTTCAGGGCCTCTTTTGATGAGTATTGTCCTAATGGTTTAATACAAGGCTCTGAGAAAGTTGTGCTGCTCAGATGAGAGATAACCCTGATCACCATCGCAGGGTCAGAGCCCTCCTATACCATTGTTGGAAGTGCTCAGGAGTCTCCAGGTTTTGGTTATATTGAGAGATCAATTGCTACTAGAAACCTATATAGAGCCAGCTACTCTGTATAGCAGGGACTAGAGCCTGGACTAGAGCCAGTACCGACTGGATCCCACTGGATGTCAAAAGATCACATGGCCGCCCATCTACAAGATGGTCAGATTTCCTTGTCAAGACCCTGAAGGAACGGTTTGAGGCTCTTCATATTCCTGAATCAACCAGATGCCATTGGGCTACATTGGCACATGATAGGGTTCAATGGAAATGTTACTGTCGCCCGTTTGAGCAAATCGATGAATAACGGGATTCAAGTGATCAAGTGACTCTGTATAGGAATGTTCATCCTTGGCCATCTCTCCAACCCTTAAATGTCACATGATCAGAAACATCTGGTTGCTACCACTGAATCATGGGATCAAAGATCATGATACTCTGAAATGTATGATGAAACCAAATACAATATTGAATGACAACAGTTGCTGCATATCTATTTATATATTTAATTTTTCTTTTGTCATTGCAATTTATATAAACACTGTGTTTGCAAAGTTGCTTATGATGATTTGTTACAGACATTCAATACACCATAAATAATCCCACCATCATTGCACCTTCCCACCATTATTTCCAATTTTCCCATCCACCCCTTAAGCCTGCCCTCATAGTAGACACTCTATAATTTCTTTTATATCGCTTGTTATAATTTGCTTCAGGAATGATCAAAAAAATATTTGCTCAGAAGATAGTTGCCGAAGATTGTGTATTTCACTGTGGAGTTTTTATGCCCTTGTATAAGAGATTACTAAAATATTAGAGGTTAAGCCTTGTGTGGATATTTTATTAATCGGGATTGGATGCCTTCTGCACTTCATCACATCTGATCTGGTGTGCTACTCCTGGTTGAACAGTGTTGTTGTGGTCATGCACTACAGGAAGTCCACAATTTTTAATGAGGTGATATATAACCAGAGTTAAATTTTTAACTGACTGTTGGTGTGAATACAGGGATGCCACAGCTACTGGACATGAGAGGATATAGGGGGAAGTAGCCCATCTTCTACTTCATGAAAGCCTGGAGATTCCAGTCACCAATCCTGCACACCTGAGGTTTTCAACAGAATGCTTTCTGATAAGGCTCATTACCCTCAGTGGAGTTCAGGAGAGCATGGCTACGATAGTGGAGTATGGGGGGGTTTTCAGCTGTCTGGGCTCTGTTTGTGTAGGTGGTGGGTTCACTTCCAGTGTACCCTGATGATACCGCCTTGGGCAGGAGGATCTCAGGGAGTATTCCCAACCACTTGATTTCTCTCAAGATTTATTTATGAGTCTCTGGATCATGGCTGGTGAAACAACTTAGCTATGGCATCTAAACTCTTTCGACGTTTATTTCTGAATTTATATTGAGCTTGTCCAGCTTGCCCAGTTTGTGGGCATGGCTCCCACATTCCTAACTTTTGGCAGTTTAACTCAGGAGATTTGGTCCTGAGTTGTTGGAGTCTGACCAGAGATACAGTGGCAATTTGAGGGTAGCAGGAAGCCTAAGGGGTATACCCTCAGGCTATGGTACACTTGCCCCCTGGGTCCAAGTTGATCTGCTAGGGGCACCGAGCACCCTGAACCCCAGTCACGATGGATGCAGTGGCTTTGGCAGGGACAGGGACTGGAGCTGGGGCTTCTGCCTTTCAAGGCTTGGGCACTCTGGCTAGGCTTGAGCCACCAGTCCAGCAGAACCGGGCCAGAATGCCCAGATTCTCAGTCTCCTGACAGTTGACATTCATGGAGGGTTTCCTCCATAGTTTGTTGTGGGTGGCACAGGCTGGTCTGTGAAGGAAATGATGGCAGGGCCACCTCACTGGTGGCTAACTGCCTACATCCCATGGTGGGAAACTGGAGCATTTTCTCAACTCTAGGACTCAACATCTGCATGTCACAGTGGTTCTGAGTTGACTGAAGAGACTGCTGCAACCCATAGCACCAAGACCTCTGCTCAGCTGGAGATCACATTGCCACCATCCTCAGGCATCCCATTGCAAGCCTGTGCTCCACCGAGGCTTCTTTGAAAGATGCTCTCCCAGAGTCAGAAAGAATATCCATGGAACACCCATGTTCACTCATGCAGAAGTTTTGTGGCCCCATTGGCCGATCAGAACCCTGAGAGCTGCCGTCCCTCCACCAGTTCTGGTGCTTGCCCCTGTGCTGCCTCCATCTTGCTGCTCTTCTGAATATTTATTTTTATTTCTGACAAACACTTGGTTTTTCTACATAGCAAAGTCAACTAAAATATGTGAAAAAATTACCCAAAATAATTAGAAATATATCTGTGTCTACTATTTAAAGCATCAGCAACCTTTCCTTAAAATAAGGGAAGAAATATGTTGCAATGAGATTTCAAAATTGCAAGTTACATAGTAACTAATCTTTGAATTACTTGGTAATATCAAGTATAATTATCAAGTAATTTGTGGGAACATGTAATTCCCTTGTAATTATAGAGCCATTACAGATACCCTACAAAATAGGATGCTGATACAGCCTTACCAATCTAGAATCATTGCCTTATTTTAACATTCACTAAGTGCAATATTCATGAATGAAACATCTGACTTCTAAGTGAAAAGCTCCAGATGCATTATGTACAATAGCCATTCTTTTTATGAAGAGTATGATTTATTCTCCTCATATGTAAAAGGAGATCCCTCCCACCATTGACTATAGAAGTATCCTGAATTACTATTCTGCATCCATAATTATTGTATGAAAATGGCATAAATACCCCAAATTATTTGCAATCTGATATTTAGTGTTACCTTTCTCATACTCTGCTTTGTGTACACTGTAACATTTCTCTTACCAAAGATTTGGAAATACATGACCAGCATTTGTGCAGAAATCTGCAAGTTAATGACTATCTTTTCAGTAAGTGCTTTCAATAGAAATGGCAGTAATGTGGTATAGAATAAAATGGAAAATAACAGCATTTTGAAATATTTTTAAAGCAAACATAAAGTTTCTGTCCATATCATTTATTACTATACATGCTGCCCTTTTTAACTGAGAATGCAGTCTCATGTATATGGCATTATGTGGAAGGCCCTTCTCCAGTCGTTCATATCACATGGCTAATATCTCAATCTTTATTTCCACGTTGAATATTAAAACTAAAAGATTCTGGAGGCTTCAGTGTCACTAAAGACTCCTATGACAGTGTATGTTCTTAGTGCTGTGATTTTAATCTATTAATGTTTTAACTGCTCTGATTTTCATCTATCATGTGTTCCTTCTGTTCTTTACCTAACAGTAACTATATTAATTCTCCTGTGCATTGTTACTTAACTCTGAGGCAATTCATTGAATCAGCCACACTATTGGAAACTGAAGTTTATATAGTAATCCTCTATATCTAAATGATACAGGACTCTCAAACATATGAATTTGTGTGAGAATATGAATATCTCAAACATATATGAATTGTGACTAAAAAAGCAAAACAAAACCATTAAATCCAATTGTAATCCTGATTATAATCAACTTAAACTTCACTGGATATTCATTATTTGACCCAACTGTATTCCATCCCATAAAATATTTATATTTACTTCTAATAAGCAAATTCAATTTCAGAGCATCTAGTATGGTTTTAAATGGCAAAGGAGAGCTGTCATTTAAATTGAAGTTGAACAATTAGTAAGTGGTACTATCAGTAATCTTTAATTACATTGCATAGACTTAATTGTTGATTAGTAGTATGTATGTTTATATAAGAAATTTTGACTTCTTTGGGTTAGTGCATAGCATTTTCAATTAGCACTAGTCAATAATTAAGTCATGTTTATCTATATATGACATGAGATCAGTGAACTATAAAACATGATACATTTCTTAGTAAAATCCCATCAATATATGGTATATGAGGTAGGTCTAAAAAAGCAAAGATAGATTATTTATCTTTTGTCCACAGACTAAGAAAAATGAAGAGTACTGATTTATTTAGTAACATAAGTCAACAGAAGTGATGGGTTACAAATGGTTTTCTAAATCTTGTTAATTTTTTTGCACTATATCAAATTTCATCAAGTTATCAACTAAATTTTTTTAATTTAGCTTTTTATTGCTTTATTTAAAATTATTTTAAGACTATTTATGCCTACTTATAAAAGAAATATACTTAGAGGGCTGGAGAGATAATACAAGGGTATAGCGCTTGCTTAAATGAATCTAATCTAGTTTGATCCCCAGAATTGCATATAGTCCAAGTATCACCAGGAATGGTATCTCTGAATTGACTCAGAAGTAAGCCCTGAACATGGATGGGTTTGGCTCTAACCACACCCAAAAACAAAATAAAGAAAAATAGACAAAACACACCCCAAAGCAAAATAAAGCAAATAAACAATAAAAGAAGTTAGAAGACAGTCAAGAAAAACACACTGACCTTAGTTTAAATTCTACTTTTTTGTTTAATATATTAAACTTAATTTTAGAGGGTATCAGAATTTAATTACTAATTTTCACCATTTTTATCTGAACTATAATTTTATTTACATTTCCCATGAGAATGCTATAGTACCCTTCCATGAGCAAACAAGGTGCTATAGGAAGCAGTCTTTAGGAGATTGTCTAATAAGCAAATTGTTTAAAGAAACTCTTCAGTAGAAAAAGATGATTTTACTAAGAAGATTGTGTAAATAACTGTCAAATGTTTCAATACTGCTAAGTAACATGTCCTTACTGGAAACTTCAATATTCCCAAACGTTTGGACTTTAAAACCTCTGTACTTTGTGTCTTGTTTGGCATGTTTTACTCTTAATCCCACTTGAACACTATTAATGGTTGATTTGAACTCACTATTTCTATCTTCATAAATTTTCTTCACTCCCTTACTGGGATCTGTTCCCCTCTGCCACAGAACAGCTTTTCTTTGTCTTTGCAGTCTTTCTGGGCCAGAATCATATAGCCCTACTGTGTGTACTCTCCTAAGTAAGATAAGGGTAAGATAACAACCTCTTTGGGAACTGCTTTTTACATCAAAGGGTTTGAAGAAATGAATTGCAATCACAAAGAATTTCTCTTATTTAAATTCTTTACCAGAGAGAGCAAGAGAGAGAGAGAGAGAGAGAGAGAGAGAGAGAGAGAGAGAGAGAGCTGAGCTAGAGAAGCAAGCTGGGGAGGTGGAAATCAGGAGACATTTGGTGATGGGAAATGTGCCCTGGTGGAGGGATGGGTGCTAGAACACTGTATGGCTGAAACCCAAATATGAACACTTTTGTAACTGTTTCCCGTATAATAAAAAAAATTAAAAATTCTTTATCAAAAGATCAGACATGCCCTCTATAAAATGTACTTTCTTTTTCTTAGGGTGACTTTGGTGAACCCACCATCCCTCCTGGGGTGAATTTGGGAACCCACCATCCACCCCAGGAGGGATGGTGGGTTCTAGCCCTGGCCCACCACCCCAGCAGAGCCTTGCAATAAGCCAGACAACCCCCACTCCATGAGAGCCTCCATTTTCCACATTCGGACTTCCCCTCGTCAGAACTCCACCCAGCAGACCAGCCTATTACAGCCAGGCTAGCGCAGCCGCAGCAGCCACAGGGTTCATCAATAAATGCTGGATTTAGAGATGACTACAAGAGTATGCTACCCGCATGGCAGAGCCTGGCAAGCTACCCGTGTCGTATTTGATATGCCAGATACCAGTAACAATTATAGACCTCATTCCCACGACCTGATGGAATGGTTTGAGGCTCTTTATGTTCTTGGAGCAAGCAGGTGCCCTTGGGCTCTACTAGCATGAGACAGGACATATGGAGATGTTACTGGTGCCCGCTCGAGCCAATTGATGATGAACGGGGATACAGTGATACAGTGATACAGTGACTTTGGTGAATTCCAGCTAAGATAATTAATATTACCACAAACTTGCAGACTGATCCCATTTCCTTTCACTCTAAAGCCAAAATCAGGCTGGGTGAGCAGATGGAGCAGCGGCCACGGTTCTGGACAATACCTGCCCCTTCTATGGAGAGAGACAATGTTCAAGTTTTACCTTTCAAAGGCTAAGGTTGTCACCTTAAAAATACATTATCAGAATTATATATAATCCTAATTTGTTGCTTTAGAAAAATATACAGGGGATAAAAGAAAAATGCAAAGGGAATCATGTATATATCTATAGACATGTATGCACTCATACTCACCTGAACAGAGCTTCGACTTTCTGGCCTAGGGCTCACAAATCCATTCCTAATGACCTCTTTACCTACTTCGTTTATCTTTTCACCTGTTTGTTTTGTTTGTATGCTTGTTCCTGGGCCATGCTGTACAGTGCTCAGGGGGCTACTCCCAGGTCAGTGCTGCAGGATTGTTAGCAGATTCCTTGCAGATCAGGTAGCACCAGGTGCTCCAGCCCTTTGATCAATCTCCTGGGCCATACTGACTTATTCTTTTTTCTTTGACCCTTAACAAAATTCTTTCTAACACAGTGGGTACTATCGCTGTACAAACAAATATATTGAACATTTTTCTTAACATTTAAAAATGTTCTTTTAAATCATATTTCCTTTTGTTTTTTGTTTTGTTATCGGGCCACACTTGGCAGTGCTCAGGGCTTACTCCTGGCTCTGAGCTCACTCCTGGTGAGCTCTGGGGAACATAGGTTGTGCCAGGGTTTGAGGTCAGGTCAGCCATGAGCAAGGCAAGCACTCTACCTGCTATACTATCTCTCTAGCCCTAAATTGTATTTATTCTTTTTGCTTGCTTGTTTCTTTTGGGCCACAACCAGCACTACTCAGGAATTACTTCTGGCAGTGCTCAGGGACCATAGGTGATGCCAGGGATGAAACCTGGGTCCACTTCTTGCAAGGCAAGCACCCTCTCTGCTCTTATCTCTTTTCAGACCAGTACATTTATTCTTTTTTCCGGCCCCAGTACATTTATACTTAAATGTACCAAATGCTTTGCCTTTCTGATAGTCTATTGAATTCCTGATAATCTAATTTCCTTGGATAGGTTTTGTTATAGGTTTTGTTATAGTTTGTTTTGACTGTGTTTGAAATACTTCTAATTTATTATTTTTAATTTTATTTAAAAATAATTTTTTAAATACCGTTGTGGTTCATCAGCAAATGCACGAGATGAGCGCCTACTACTGTAGTGTACCACCTACACGGCAGAGCCTGGCAAGCTACCCATGTTGTATTTGATATGCCAAAAGCCACTAACAATTATAGACCTCATTCCCATGACCTGAACGAATGGTTTGAGGTTCTTCGTGTTTCTGGAGAGAGCAGATGCTCTTGGGCTACATTAGCTAGCTACAGGATGTATGGAGATGTTACTAGTGCCCGCTCTAGCAAATCGATGAACAACGGAAGACAAGTTATACAAGTGATGTACATTTATATATCTATATACATGTATGTATATAGATATACACTAATATAGATATACACTGATATATAAACACATGCTATACATGTATGTATATAGATATATAGATATATAACACATGAGCATGTGTATGCATGCACACATACATAATGTGGTGCTGGGAATTGGATATATTCCTTCAGTATGCTAAACATGTGCTACAGTCCCTTTGAGCTATGTCCCTGGGTATAAATTGCAGAATTCATAGTGTCTGAATATCCAACTCACCCATTTACCCCCCCCCAATCCCCCATTTTTACTTTAAACCATAGCTTTCTTTCAGTTGCACTAAAAATATAAACTAGACTAATATATTTAATATAATGCATAGTTTTTAAATCTTATCTAAAACATTTAGTCTAATATAATTTTACCAGATTTCATATTTACATATAATTGCTAAACTGTAAGTTTCGAGTTTTTTTTCATTGCTCTTCCAATAAAGTTAAGGGAATGCTACAATAAAATAGGACACATGAATTCTATTTTAATTTTCATATTTGTATTTGCTTTTTGGGTCACACTCACTGATGTTCAGGGGTTACTCCTGCCTCTGCACTCAGGATTTAGTTCTGGCTGTGCTCAGGGAACCAAACAGGATGCCGAGAATTGAACCTGGGTCAGTCTGTGTGCAAGGCAAATGCCCTACCCACTGCACTATTGCTGCAGCTCCCTACTTTTAATTTTGAAACTAAGCAGGTGTTTGAGTTTGCAGATGCTATTTAACCTCATCATTCTCTCAGTTCTTTATGACAACTCCCTTGTCTGCCCCATACCATTTGAAAAAACTTGATAAAACTGGACTATGAAGGTCCCAAGCCTAATGTGCTATAATTTTAATTCATGTTCATGTAATTCATTTTACACACATTAGTTACATTGGTATTCAGTGTGTTACAAGATTCGCCACTCTTATTTATAAGAAATAGAATCAAGGTAATGTACTGTGGCAGGAAATACATAATAAATATAAGAATGAATAATGCAGGGACCTTGATCCTTAACCCTTGCCAACATATCTCATTAATTGAATGTCTAATTTTGAAGTAAGCAGCAAATACAGTATCTGGTTCATTCAATTTCACTTTTAAATGTAGAGGCTCCTACTGAGAATTAAAAATACAGTAATTTATTATCTGAAGTGAAGCATTATGCCCACAATCTACAAATCTTACACTTTAAATTTACCATAATATACTCATGTAGAAGATATTTCAGACCAGTTGTGTCCATTCCAGCCTGGTATATTAATTCTTATTAACCAGGATACCACATATGTAATTCACAGATAGTGATTGCTTATTAGTGATGCAAATAAATGTCTTTCCAATGAGGACTCAAGCACAATAAAATAAATTTGTTTAACAATATAGTAGCTGAAGCCTTAGAGAAACTTGTTCTTTTGTTTAATCTTAGAAAAAAAAACTTAACAAATAAATAGCTCTGGCAAATGCCCTACTACTATTTCCAGATTATATAATTTACTTTGTCAGTTTGGCTTGACTGTAAAATTTAAATTTTTAGCTGAAGTTACCTACTCAAATATGATTGATAAAGTAATGGTCCGGTATTCTATATAGATGACAATAAGTCATTTTTCTGGCTAAATGTAAAATAATCTCTTAAAATTAGCATTTACAGCAGAGTGAGTGACTATTTGTTTAGTTTTCATTACAAAAATACACTAATGGAAACTAAGTCAGTGAAATGGTATATATAAATTAACTAAGTAATCAAAATAATTTTCCTATTTTTAGAATCTTGTCTACCTTAATGCTGAGTTGAATTTTACATATTTCTCATTATGTATTTAATAAATATCTTTTTTTAGTCTTTACACTTTTCATTTAACACTGTTTTTTGAAGAAAAATATTTTAAAGCAGTCTTAGATTTTAAAAATATTCAATGATAAAACAAGTTATTCAAATATACACTACACTCCGTTTAGCCTATATTCCTTATTTTTGTAATTACTATGTCATTATTTATTTAATAAATTACCTATACTCTAGTCTTAGCTTTTACCAAGTTTTTTAAAAATTTGTTTGTTGAGGAATTTCAATGACCATATCACATTTATTTAACTGTCATGTTTCAAAGTTAAGTGATCTCTTAGATTTCTCACATTTGTCTTCTCTTGATGACGATCATTTTAAGTGCAAGTTAAGGATTTTCTAGTATATTTCTAAATAGCAATTTTCCAGACTTTGTTTTGCCTAACCCCACCCAGCCCGGCAGTGCTCAGAGGAGGTGAGGGTCTCTCCTCTGGAAGTTAATCAATATGTGTCTCCATTTGTGAAAACTTTCTTAGCTCCATTTGTGGAAACTTTCTTATCTTACCTATTTCTTGTTTCATTTCAATACTTAGAAAAGTTTTCTTTCAGGCACAAAACTTCTCATATAATTGAAGTCTCATATTTTTTTATACAAGAATAAGAATTCTTGTATAAAAAACACAATGTTCTTATTCTGAACAAGAATAAGAAAGCTTTCTTCCCTCATCCTTTGACCTAAAGCAGCTTTGAGCTATAATTTGATGACTTCATCACAGCAATTACCGAGATCAGAGCATTGAGATTGCTTTGAGTGGAATATGCAAATAAGAATCCATTATAGGAGATGAGGATGGGATTATTCACATCCAACACAGTAGAATAACATATTGTGTGAAGAGGAAATTTTAGCTACGTAATCACAAGCACACAGTAGTAACATTACAGGAAAAGATTTAAAAGTAATTTAAAGGAAAAAAGAGTAAAGGTAATTATGCTTTGAAAACTTTACAATTTTTTATATAAAAATGTTGAAATGACAATTAGGAAGATTATTCCTTCTAAATTAAAAAAAATCATGTATTGTATATTGGGAGAAATTTTTGATAGCTACTGCTAAACTTGTATTATGTGGAATAATAAGATTTTGTGAGTTTCAAACCTTAAAATTAGTAATATTATTGGGCAAAAAAAGGATACTTGTAAACTTTATACATTATTTAGGTAGCTGTAACAGTAAGAAGTGCTGAATTTTTTTTTAATTTGGTGACATATTTTGTTCTATTTTGTATTAATGATTTCTTATTCAGTTTATATGTATTATGGAAATTACATATATATTAAAATGTAATATCCATCTAGGATTATCTATAGAGAGGGTAGGAAATAAAGCTAAAATGTTATGGAATCTAGCTACCTTGGCCATTTATCTTGTTGCTTAAGTGAAACAGATTGATTATATGATGATAAAAACAAATATATTTAAAGGAGTCTCATTGGGCTGGAGCGATAGCCCAGCGGGTAGGGCGTTTGCCTTGCACGCGGCCTGCCTGTGCCGGGCGCGGGGTCCCATATGGTCCCCAAGCACCGC
The DNA here is from genome assembly GCA_021461705.1 of Cryptotis parvus. NCBI lineage: Eukaryota > Metazoa > Chordata > Mammalia > Eulipotyphla > Soricidae > Cryptotis > Cryptotis parvus. Next base: position 57,527 of record JAJIBD010003517.1, read on the forward strand.
CAGGAGTAATTCCTGAGTGCAGAGCCATGACTAACCCCTGAGCATTGCCGGGTGTGACCCAAAAAGCAAAAAAAAAATAAAATAAAATAAAGGAGTCTCATTGAAAAATTTTAGACAGAGGAGTAAAAACAATATAAAAGAATAATTATAAAATATTTCCATATTACAAAGCATTTCTGAACAATGAGAACTTATAGACTATAAGCACGCTAATAAAACTTTTTTATTTTATCCTTTCTAGTTCATTTCTTTTTTTCTCTTTTTTATTTAAACACTGATTTACAAAGTAAAAAATATTTTCATAATACGGTTGATAGAAAGATTCACACTTCAATACCACTCCCACCACCAGTGTGTTCCCACCACCAAAGACACTCATTTCCCACCCACCCCCAGTCCCCATGGTTGCTCCCTCAATGGCACTAATTATATTGCCCATTAAAGCACATACATGGCAATGTTTTTCCCCACTGGTTGGTTATGGGAGAATCTGACCAAATTCTTTTCTTGAATTTACTTTCTGGGTTTCTAGACTTGGTTGGTTACTACTAGTTTGGTGTACCGTGAGACCTCAGAGAGAGTTGGACAGTAGTTTTGCCCCACGTGTCTGTGTCTCTGTATCATGGTTGACAGCCCAGATGCAGTTTGTGGGCAGGTCAACCAGGCCTCCCGGATGGGACCAAGGAGGGGGGGAAAGGGATCCCAGCTCCATCTCCGCAGAAGCCTGGTGACTTTAGACACTAAGACCTGCATGCCTGGCTTACACTTGGCTGCTTTGTTGGGTGGGGCTCTGCCAAGATGGGACTGAAATCGGCTTCTCTCTCTCTTGGGTGGGGCTCTGATGAGCTGTGGAGTCCAGACATTGATAATGGCCGCGATTATGGCGAGTGACCTTCCTCTGGGTGCTTCCGAGGCCCGACTGGGTGCTGGACTGGGACCAGAACCTATTATCCCTCCTGGGCACCTCATGTCAGCTGAGCTAGGGGAGAGTCTAGCTCATTTCATAATTTATTTCACAAATGACTAAGCCCACTGGTTATATTTTTATTAACTAATGAATCTATTTGGTATTTTATATTACTATAATCTAAACTATGATTTGAAATTAGAGTGTTACTTTTAAGCCTGGAAGATTTCAACTATTTAGCAATTATTGGTGGTATTCTTCAAATAAAAATTATGGGAAGAGTAGAAATTTATTTACAATTGTATCTAATCTAACTTCATTTTGACTTTTCTGGACTCAATAAACATCACCAAGAAAGTAAAAAAATTTAAATAACAGCTTTTTTTAGAGGAAATAAAATTGTCACATAAAATTGGCTATTTGTTTAATATCTGATTGTAGAATGTTGAAATATTCAACTTTCAACATTAAGTGTCTAATTTTAGATTGCTTCTCGGCTTTTGGTTAAGATCAAGTGTAAATATCTAATTTTAGAATGCTGAAATGAAAACTTTCTAACATAAAGTTTAAAAAAATTACAGTGATATACGTATCATTCAAACACTGATATACTTATAGGCTTGCTCTGTACATGTATCCATACACGCATTTATACCTTAAATATTATACCTTTAATATTTTAAATATTCAAAAAGGCATTTTGTGTTCAACAGTTTTCATGCCTTTGTTCCCAAAATTCAAGTTATCTATCATAGCAAATATTTCATTAGTTGTTTAGTTATGTCTAGGTAAACTTCTCATGCAATAAAACACTTAAATATTGATGTACTCTGCTCTTTATCACAGTTATCTTTTTAGCATTGATTACTTAGTATGTTAATTTGCTATGTTTACCTCTATTTCTCAGCCTGGGCTGGAAACATCTTGAAGGACATAACTTGCTAGTTATATTTTCATTGTCCATATTACTTTGTTGGGCAGATTATCTTTCATTAATGTACTGGATGTATATAAACATTTAAAGGTAGTAGGACAGAAAGAATACAATAAGTTAAGGATAAATAAAATACAAAAAAATTTAATTCTTTATGTTTATGGTTCTGTATGCCTCTACTCTATTTAAGCAATAATATTATATTCTGAAAATTAAGAATCTATAATTAAGTATGTGTCATTGATATTTACTTCTAAATATTGTAGTGGATTTTTACATTTGGAAGTATAAATGACTTAGTTATAATGTCCTAAATACAATTGCCTGAAAGTTGCAAAGAAGAAAATAAAACATGGTTTTCAAATATTAATAAAATTATATGGTCCTTTCCCTCTATATAGGAATACATATAAAAGATAGATATGTAAATACATAGGTATATAAAAAATAAATATTTAAATATATAGAAAATTTTTTAAAATTTGAAAGTATACTCTTCAATTGTTCCACTGCTTCAGCACATACATCTTTTAATTTCATTTGTTCCTTTTTGTTGTAATTGTTTTTGAACCACATCTGGCTGCACTTAGCTTGTACTGTGTTCAAGGATCATTCCTGGCTGTGCTCAGGGAAATATATATGGCACTGGAGATGGAACTTGGGTCATGCATATACAAGAGAAGTCTCTTACCTGCTATACCATTTTTTACACCTCTCACTTGATCACTCTTTTTTATTTTATATTTTTATTAATATTTTACTGTATCACCGTGAGATATACAATTACAAT
>JAJIBD010003518.1:0-5000 GCA_021461705.1 Cryptotis parvus
GGCTTGTTGGAGGACATGTTTAGCTAATCTGGGAGTTTTGTTGTTTTGCTCACTCCCAGCTTAATCTTATTTAAGCCAATGTTCATTCTAATGAGATCTCTCTTCTATGTAAACACTTCTAGAGGGTGTGGTAGTTACAGAAGTCACCTTGATTGAATAACTTCTGACTTATACATCTACTAAGACTTCTATGTTTTCTAGATTGGGCACAGCTCCTCTTTATACCCACTGCACCCAACGTGGACAGTTAGAATTTACCAGGAGACTACCACCCTGGCTACGCTGAGACTAAAGGAAAACTATAGGAAGGATCATACTAGTTTGCTCTAAGCAGGCGAAGTATGACCCTTTCAGTACATGAGAACAAGATACTCAGAATCACCCTGGTGCAGATAATAATAAGGACCTTGTGGGTACCATCTAGATTACATGAAGCTCATGAAGTTAAGATGTATTTTATATCAGCCCTCTCTCTCCAGTGTTTTACATAAGAGATAATCTCGAGGATTAGTCCTTGGTGTAACCTTTGTCTATACCCTACAATAGGGTGTGGCACTGCACTCTGTTTAGGGGGTTCTTTGTTGGCATGACAACCTCCCGATTGGATTACTTTGGTGTATATATAAGGGGCTGACTTGAGGCCCTTTCGCCTTTTACCTTTTGCCTTTCGGTTCCTCAGCCTTCAGTTTTTGGCTCCCCCTGCTTTTGGCTTTTGGCTTTGGTCTTTTTGCTCTTTGGGCTTTTGCTCCATCTTCTAGTGCTGTGGAAGAGCTTTTGTACTATTAAAAGCCATTTTTTGGAACTGCACCGGACTCGTGAGTTTTCATCTGTTCTCGCCGCTCCTCCGAGGTAGAAGACAACCTCTGTCCGGACACTGTCGGGACCCCGCGGAGTTCCCGACATTTGGCGTCCCTGGGTGGGCCTCTCCACATCTGGAGGTCCCACCCAAGTTGCTGATGAACTTTTCCTGAAGCTGGGAGAACTTGAACCGTGAGTCAAAAATGGGTTACTTCTCGGAAGTTTTTTCTTTGTTCTGGCTCCATTTGCTTTTTCAGGTGATAGCAGTAGTCTCGACTTTTGTAACTCCCTGCTTGTGTTTCAGAGAGTCATGAAATTAAATCTAGCAAACCAATTTTAAGGCTTGAGGATAACCTAGATGAAGAAAAAGAAGCATCCAGAGGAGGCAGACTCTCAAACCGAAAATCTGCCCGGAGTTAGTTACCTCCGAGGCGAAGATGCCCCTCTAATGGAAAGGGGATGCTCGGTTTAAAGGTTTCCCCAGAGCTCTTACAAGCTCTGATGAGGACCAAGGGGAGGAACGGAATTCCCTAGCCTGTCCAGGCCTCAAAAGTCTCTTTGTTCCTCCTGTTCTCAATTTAATAATAGTCAAAGAGCAAAGCTCTGGGAGCCTCACAACATTCCTCATGACCACTCTTTATTTTGGCCTTTTCTGGTGCTAACTCTTGTGATTTTTGTGATAAAACTGCACCTCTCCCAACGGGAGCTGAGTGCAAGTTTTGGTGAGCAAGCTGTTAAGTTTAAGTTAGAGGTTTTCCCGGACCTATGGTTTAAGGAAATGAAAGGTCAGATTTCTTGGTGGCATCTTTATTTAATTCAGCTGGAAAAGAGCTTTGAGGCTCTGTCTACAATTGCCTGCCACCTTCATGTGCACCATAGCTTTCCATAGAGACAAACCGGACTAAATTGTCCACCTTTTATTTGTCTGTGCTCCGTCCCACGTGGCTGGAGGTTTGCAGACAATTAGAGTTATGTGATTGGATATTTATGGCAAATGACTTCTGGCAAATGGATAGTTTTTGGCGAATGATTTATGGTAAATGTTATGGCTAATGATGAATTGTTAAATGTGCTCAAAAAAACTTTCAGAATCGGTTGTTGAAACAAAAAAGACAGGTATCTTTACCATTATTCACCTTAAATCTATCTTAAGGGAGAGCCACTGGAAAACACTGAGGCAGACTCAAAAACCAGTTGTTTTACCAATCTAAGTGAAAATTGATTATAAATGGGTAACAGGTCTAAAAACACCTAATTTCTTTCAATACAGGTCAAAAACACCTAATTTCTTCAATATGAAGTATTAATTTTAAATTGCAAACTGCTGTTCAAACCTCCCTTGATTGGTTAATGATAATCTTGCTTTGCAGTCTGTTGAACATGGTCCATCTTTAATAACAATAATTTTGCTTTGCAACCTGTTGATCTTGGTTCATCTTTAATAAAAATAACCTTCCATTGCAGCCTGTTGATACTTTAGCTGGAGATAACTCTTTATCTCTAAAAAAAAATAAATAAATAAAATAAAACTGCCTTTGGAGTGAGTTTAAAGGTAAAAGCACCTAAATAACCCTCCAAACGAAGGTACCATAAAAATATATATTTTCTAAGTGTTTATGGGTAAGTGTCCTAATGTTTTTTCTTGCTGCTTTGAAGTGTTTAAAGGTGAGAGCACATGAATAACTCTCAAGGAGAAGATATTTTGTAAGAATTTTCTAAGGTTTTTATGTATAGAAATGACTAATGAAGTGTTCTGATGTTTCAAGAGAAATGAAACGGATTCCCGTGTATGATATTCAGTATCAAGGTTTTAAAACTTAATGAGTTTTCCTAATGTTCTGTTTACAGGTTAAAAAATTTAAAAAATAATAAAAAAAAAAAAGAAAAAAAGGGTTAAACTCCAAGTATAGTGCTCAATATCAAAATCTACTAAAAACTAAATAAAAGTTTTTAATGCTTTTGTTCAGAGATTTACAGGAAAAGAACTTGGCTGCTGCAAATTCCTTCTATGATGTTCCAGGCTTTGGACTCTGAAAACAGTGTTCACTACAAAAACTTAATCATTTGCAAAAAAAGTTTTTCCCTTGTTTTCTTTCACAAGGGTGTGTGTGCATGTGGTGGCCAGTATGTTTGTGAATAATGTTGTGTCTATGTTATGTCTAAATACTGCCTTCTCAATTGGATTCATCAGCTCATTCGCTGAGTTATAAGACTCCTCAATTTTGATTTGTCAATTCTTATACTTATCTCACTGCTCACCTGCGTTGGAGCTTCTTTATGTTCTTTTCTCCATACCAGACTTGGATTCCCTGCCAAACCACTCATGATCTCTATTTGTGATTAATCTCGAAAAGTGTTTTTCTCACCTAAAATTAAGTTATAGGTATGGTTACCGGTGCCAGTGTTCCCTTGCTGAAGATGCCTTGCGAAATGCCTGTACCGCTGTTCCAGAGACCTATTCCAGTGCTTGAGAAGTTTGTTCCAGTGCTCCTGAAACCTGATCCAGTGTTCCTGATAATACATCCAGTCCCTGATGATTGCTCTCCGAGACTCATTCCTGTCTTCACCGATGCTGCTGTTCCAGAATCAGTTCTTCAGTTCTTCTGACTTTGTTCCAGAGATGTGACTTCATGGGAAATTGACACTCACTAATTTAGGACAAAACAGGCTGTAGTCTGTTATGACCAAACAGCCAGAGACATTTTACTATGAACTTTACTCGGTTCAAAATTAATTCGGACATTAGGACAACATATGATATTACCTTGTAATTGGAATTGTTCCTTTTCTGTTTCTCTCCTCTGTATGTATTATTTAGAGTACTTGTATTTTTATATTTTTGTAAACAAAAAGGGAGAGTTGTTGGAGGACATGTTTAGCTAATCTGGGAGTTTTGTTGTTTTGCCCACTCCCAGCTTAATCTTTATTTAAGCCAATGTTCATTCTAATGAGACTCTCTCTTCTATGTAAACACTTCTAGAGGGGTGTGGTAGTTACAGAAGTCACCTTGATTGAATAACTTCTGACTTATACATCTACTAAGACTTCTATGTTTTCTAGATTGGGCACAGCTCCTCTTTATACCCACTGCACCCAACGTGGGACAGTTAGAATTTACCAGGGACTACCACCCTGGCTACGCTGAGACTAAGGAAAACTATAGGAAGGATCATACTAGTTTGCTCTAAGCAGGCGAGTATGACCCTTTCAGTACATGAGAACAAGATACTCAGAATCACCCTGGTGCAGATAATAATAAGGACCTTGTGGGTACCATCTAGATTACATGAAGCTCATGGAAGTTAAGATGTATTACTTTATATCAGCCCCCTCTCTCTCCAGTGTTTTACATAAGAGATAATCTCGAGATTAGTCCTTGGTGTAACCTTTGTTTATACCCACAATAGGGTGTGGCACTACACTCTGTTTAGGGTTCTTTGTTGGCATGACAACCTCCCGATTGGATTACTTTGTGGTGTATAAGGGGCTGACTTGAGGCCCTTTTGCCTTTTTACCTTTTGCCTTTCGGTTCCCTCAGCCTTCAGTTTTTGGCTCCTCGCGTGCTTTTGGCTTTTGGCTTTGGTCTTTTTGCTCTTTGGGCTTTTGCTCCATCTTCTAGTGCTGTGGAAGAGCTTTTGTACTATTAAAAGCCATTTTTTGGAACTGCACCGGACTCGTGAGTTTTCATCTGTTCTCCCGGCGCCCTCGGAGGTAGAAGACAACCTCTGTCCGGACACTGTCGGGGACCCGGTGGAGTTCCCCCTACAGAGGCTCTTTATTTTCCTGTAGCAAGCCGATGCCCCTGGCTCTACTGGCATGAGACAGGACATATGGAGATATTACTGGTGCCCGCTCTAGCAAATAGATGATCAATGGGAAGATCGTGATCGTGATAAGCAGAGCCAGAAGTGGTTTGTGGACATAGCTCCTGTATACCTAGATTTTGGTGGTTTAATTTTTGGGGAAACTTGGTCCTGAGTTGTTGGAGTCCAGCTGGAGGTATAGTGGTGACTTTGGGTTGCCTGGAAGCCTGAAGACCATCAGGCTGCTGATGCTCCTGCCCATCAGGTCCAGGTTGACCAGCTAGCATTTTGCCCTCTGGGCCATAGAAGTGATGATAGCAGTGGCCCCACAGGAACCAGAACTAAGGCAAATACAGCTACCATGCATGTTTTGGGCAGTGTGGCAGGCCTGACCAGAGG
>JAJIBD010003518.1:7500-47559 GCA_021461705.1 Cryptotis parvus
GTGCACAGGTCCCTTTGGGGGTACTTACTCAAGTCAGCTTTGGTGAAGTTGGAAAGCATGCAGAACCATGGAACCACATGCAGCAAGCAAAGTTGCCAGCATCACAGTTGGTGCATGTGACAGCACTGAGGTTTGAACTCATAACTGTACATTTTCAAGAACTATGTATGTCTTAAGCCACTGAGATCCCTTTTCCAAAATCCTTTTTCTGGCTTTAATATTTAAAGGTCAGGTTCTTAGAAGAATAGGAAAAATGCCTGCTATAGAGGCAGGTTGGGGAGAGGGGGGAGGGAAAATGCACTGGTGGAGGGATGGGTGCTGGAACACTATATGACTAAAACGCAATCATGAACATCTTGGTAATTAAAATCTCATGGTGGAATAATAAAATTTTTAAAAAAATAATGTCAGGTTCTTGACTTTTGGCCTGCCTCTGCAGATTTATCATTTCCATTTTGTGTTCATCCAAAGCCTTGTTTTTTGCTTTCAGTTTGTTCCATATAGTCCCTGAAGCTTTTTCCTGTCCAATTCCACTTGACCCAAATTCCCTAAGTCCAGTTGGGGGAAAACTTTTTCTTTACCAATTAGTTGGGAGAGGAGTTAATATCAATTCTTCTGAATCTCTTCAAAATCATTTATCAGATTTAACTATCAAAAGCAATCAAATGCATGTGTATAATAGTAAAACAGCATGTTTCACTTATGCATCTGCTGAGACAGCATATATTTTGTTGGCTTAAAAAAGATAAGTTTCATTGCTTTACTACTGAGTTAAGATTAAAAAAAATCATTTTTTTTCCTCCTTGGGTAATCAGAGAAGTTTTTTTTTAATGTGAAGGAAAAGACAGGAACAAGAAGTATAACCAGGACCTTGCATCTATATCTTAAAGAAATGAATGTTTCAATGATAATTAAAATTTCCAAGTTAAGTGACTAAAAATGGTCAAGTGATGGGGAGATAAATAACAAGAGTGAACTAAATGAGTCTTTATCTTAAGAATAAAAGGAAAATATTGAAATATGCACTTTGTTGTGTATTTTCATTAAAGATAAAGATAAATGGATACACTGGATCACTTTGTCTATTGGTTTTGAGAATGCTTATGATTTTCTACCATAAATGCATGAGAAATTCTAAACTAAAATTTATATTCTAACCTACAATCCTTGAACATTGTTTCTAGTAGGGGAAAAAATTTAAAAAAATGAAAGAGATAGAAATACTCAATGAATTAAATAATCTAGCAATGCAATGTTTTTGGAAAGCAAAATATAGATAAGCTTTAGTAAAGAAAGAAGGAAAATAATCTATATATAATTTTTTAAAGAAGAATAATTAAAGAACAGTTACTACATTTGCAATTAATAAATTGATAAATAGTCTGAGGTTGGAAGAGAGTACAGTGGGTAAGACAATGTCTTGCACATATCTAACCCAACGCTCCAGAAACTATCCCTGACTACAGAGCAATTTAAATAGAAAGATCTATAAATTATTATTTTTATTATTTTATTACACCACCTTTAGATATACAATTACAAGATGCTTATGCTTGAGTTTTGGTTCTACAGTGTTCCAACACCCATCCCTCCACCAGTGCCCATCTCCCATCAATAATGTCCCCACATCCCTCCCCTTCCCCCAAGCCTACCTCCATGGTGGGTTCTGTATCTCCTTTCTCTCTTCTCTCTCACTCTCCTCCCTCCTCCCCTCCCTTTCCAACATATCGTGGGATGCAGTATATTCTAGGACATGATTGGTTCCACTAGTTTGATGGACTGTGGCCACTTGGGAAGCCTCATGGTCAGCCCGAGCTAGGGGAGAGCTGGGTACCAGCTCTCCCGATATGTCTGAGGCTCTGCATGCTGTGGCTGGTAGCCTGGGGCAGTTCTTGGGTGGGGCCACCAGGCCTTGGGAGGAGATAGAGAGGGGAAGGGGTGGCCTAGCTCCATCTAATTAATGCCTGGTGATTTTTGCTTCTGGGAGCCGCCTATCTGGGCTCGAACTGGGCTACTCTGTTAATCTCGTCTTGAGATCACCATCTCTCCTGGGTGGGCTCTGATGTGCTGTAGGTCGGGCAAGTCTCATCCGGCTACATCCGAGGCCCCCACAGAGGTGATAGGCCCACTCTCAAAACCCCATCTTTCCTCCTGGGAGCCTCATGGTCAGTTAAAATTGTTATTTTTAAAGCAACTTTCCTGAGGCCAAAGCAGTAGAAGAGATAGGGGTGTTTGCCTTGTATATGGTCAATTCCATATGGGGGCCCCATATGGTTCACAGAGACCCTCCTTGAGTGATCCCTAAGCACAGAGTCAGGAATAAAACCTGAAATTTTTCATGTGAGCAAAAAGTGGGAAAAGAGAAGGGAGATTCAACTATGCAAATCTGGTTCAAAGCAAGGAAGAGGTTTCACTTCTTTAAGTAGTACCAATGCTTGAGATCAGCATTTCCTGTGTGGACCCCAAGATGATCCAAAAGGGCCATGGGCAAAAAATCATGTAAATGGGTGAGCAACAGCACCAGACTAGGAACCAGACAATAGCATAGTGGGTCCACAGGAAGGAAGCAAGAACAGAGGGGGGGTGAAGGTTGGTAAAAAGTTTGTCAAATGCCTAACCTGAGTGCTGTAAGTGGTGGGAAGGGTTAGAGGATATGACCAAAGTCAGTTGCACCTCCTTTAGAAACTTTTGCTTAGAACCAAATTTGATCTACTCTTCCAAGGTCATCTACATTTGTCTTTCTCTAGAAGTAGAAACCAAAAGAACAGAATGATTATATTTAAGCCCTAGGAAAAGGAAGTGAGGGAAACAGTGTGAGTTAGCTACTGGCATCGTGTGCCTCAATCTTAGAAACTGACCACATTTTTCCTGTATTTCAACTCTAGTCTCTGTTGAGTCCATAGGCAACCTCTCCCCATATAGTCAGCTTTTCAGTGACTGCATTCAGTGGATCGGCTCTGAGCATCATCCAAGAAAAAGAGGGGCACATTGTCTTCTGAGTTTCATTTCTCACCCAGCTGTTTATTTTGCCTGAATAAAGCCTGTAGGATAAGAATGCAAATCATTTAGCCTTTGCCAAAGCAGCTCTTTCAGTTACGGCAATAAGTCTGAGCCCTTATCTTGAAGTTTTATAATTATTAACATCTCGATGATCTTCTGTGTTTAGCTGAATCTTTGTGGAGAAAAGAAGGTCAGCAAATGGAGGTGATGACAAAGCTAGTGCTGAGAACATAGAAGCAAATTATCGCCCAAAGTCTAAACCTGAACTGTTGCTTCTTTTTACAAAGTTTTTTTTTTTGAACATAGACATTGCTTTTAGCAGAGTAGTTGCAACAGAGGACATGTTGCCTTTAAAGCTAAAAATATTTACTATCCACCCTTTATAGAAAAAAGTTTGCCAATGCCTGGCTGTGGCCGTCTATCTCTCAGTGCAGGACTCTTTAAATTTGTATAGCTCTGTTCCATCCATCATACTTAACTGGTTTACTGCTAAAAGGATATGAATAGCATGGGAACTAACTGAACGTGGATTAAAAATAAATATTTGAACTAACCTCCAAGTTGCATTGCCCCACAGTCAGCCTGGTGCCCTTTCTCACTCCTCCTTGACCATTTCGAACCCAAAGTTGACCCTCAGCCTCTCTCTGACTGCCCAGAGAATGGAAGCCAAAAAATGACACCACCATGTCGAAAGTTGTCAAGTCCTCCTTAGTTTGAATCAGTGCACTCTTCTCACAAGGAAGGATTTTGATTTTTGACATAATGAGATGGAGATATTAGTTACATTTGTACCACAAGAAAAAGATATGCAACACAAACAATATTAGCTGCCAATTGCAAACGCATTTTAGCAACAATAGCTTAGAATGTGTATTTCAAATGCATTTCTGATGTATTTCAAAAGAGCTGCCAAAAACATGCTAGAGAGAAATTCAAACTCTTCATATTATTTTAAGTACAAATATTTAAATACTGGTGAAGGGACAGATGCTGGAATATTACATTCCTGAAGCCCTATTATGAATACTCTCATAACTGTATCACACTGTGATTCCATTTAAATAAAAATAAATAAATATTTTTAGAAAATTAGTTTTATTTATTTATGCTTTTTGGGTCACACCTGGCAATTGTCAGGATTTACTCCTGGCTCTTTGCTCAGGAATTACTCCTGGCGGTGCTTGAGGGACCATATGGGATGACGGGATCAAACCCAGGTTGGCTGCGTGCAAGGCAAACACCCTACCCACTGTGCTATCGCTCCAGCCCCATATTATTTTAAATATGGTTTGTTGATAATCACTCATTATGTTTTGGTAGTGTCAGATTTTCTCACTGAAATACAAAAATATTTAATATTTACATATTAGAGGTATTTAGGGAGATAGTAGATTGTACCAAGAGATAGTACCATGGGTAGTGCACTTGCCTTGCATGTAGCCAGCCAAACCAGATTCAAGCACCAGTACCTCATATGCTCCCTGATCTTCTCCTGGGAAGATCCCTGAGCATTGCTGGGTTTGCCTAAAAATTAAGAAGAAAGAAAGAAAGAAAGAAAGAAAGAAAGAAAGAAAGAAAGAAAGAAAGAAAGAAAGAAAGAAAGAAAGAAAGAAGGAAAAGAAAGGAAGGAAGGAAGGAAGGAAGGAAGGAAGGAAGGAAGGAAGGAAGAAAGAAAGAAAGGAAGGAAGGAAGGAAGGAAGGAAGGAAGGAAGAAAGAAAGGAAGAAAGGAAAAAGGAAGGAAGGAAGGAAGAACATTTTAAATAAATATCTTTTCATTTACTAAAATATTCGTTTTTTGAATGCTATATATTAAAAACCAAGAATAATTAGTGTGCTTTTGAGTATGAAATGAATATAATTTGGAAAGTATTTTGTAACCCAATTGATAGAATTCTCGAGGGCTGTTCAAACGCTTCATCGGAGGTTTGAATAGTAAAACTTCACTCATAGGGGCTAGGCTGCTGATTATTTTCTGAAATTATCATGTCTTTTAAAAAGAAAGAAACACTTTTGTAGGAGTTACTTCAGACCAATGTGAGACACCCAATAGTTTATAAATTTTGTACACATAATATATTCTTATAAATAATGTGTTGTTTTAAAACATCCAAAACTGTTTAAAGTTCTAAGAAGTTGTTTCTAAAATAATCATGAACACCAAGTTTATAAAACATTTGAAACTTTAGGTTTATATATCTCACATATCTAAATTAACAAACTAAAAACCAGTAATTCTCATTGTTTCCAAGGATGATCTAGTCAAGAGTAGATTATCTTTCCAAGGTACTTGCCAAATCCTAATATTTTTCACCCTAGCTTTAGGAGACTCTCCATACTATAGTTTATCAAGAATTTTCTGAGATTAATAACCTCCTTTTAACTGGTACCAATCACAAAACACTAACTTTTTTGGGTCCAAAACCAGCTTAGTGTTGATTTGCAAAAGTACTTCTACATATTTCACCTCATTCATTCTTGAGATGGCATTGTTACTATTTTACACAGATGTGGGATGTTAAGTCAAAGAAGAAAAAGAAAAAGGCTAATGTACTGGTCGTGTAGCTAGAAGGATACAGAGTTAGAGTTCAAATCCATTTCTGCCAGTTCCAAGATCAGATATGCAAACAGAAAGAAAGTTGATTAGAGTTTGCACAGATATCAGAAGCCAAAGCAGGTCAAGCAGACAAGTTGTGCTTATCTTGAGACAAGTCTGGGTATAACTGCTCCAAAGTCAGGTTACATGGCAGACTGAAAACTAGAAAGACAAGCATTATAGCAATAAAACTACTGAAAAAATGCAGTAACACAGACTTACAGAAATTCCAAAAACCTTTAGAAGTAGGAGAGGAACAACAGTGTCGATAAACCAATGCCTTACAAAAGACACAGTGATCAGAGAGTTATAGGAAATGGAAGAATTCAGGAAATTGCTGAAAAACACCCATTCATCATATATTCACTAGACCTTTATTGACTGTTCTATTCCAGGCATGCTCTAAAAAAGCAAAAATACTTAGGTAATAGCAAGACACTATTGGGATGTGCAGAGTTTTCGAAACTGATACTGCAGAAAAAAGATAGAAATGTAAACAAATATAAAACCATACACCATTCTCACTCATAGAAGGCAACACTATATATAAAAAATTCTATGGAAGCACAGAGAAGAAAGAAAACTAATGCATAATAAACAAGGGACAGTTTCACAATGACCCCCTGAACAGAAGTGTTATATAGCTCCATGATGTAGAGTAGTGGATAATGGAAGTTTGTGGAGTAATATGCTTGAATTAAGCATGCAGGTTAATAGGAATATAGTTGGTCCAATAATAACAACAACCACGTTCATACATAGTTAAGCAGTATGAATAAAAAAATAGAACAGAGGCAGTCTAGGGGAGAGGGGAGGGAATCGGGGACATTGGTGATGGGAAATGGGCACTGGTGGAGGGATTGGTGCTGAAACAATGTAGGACCAAAACCCGGACATGAGCATCTTTTGTAATTGTATATCTCACGGCGTTATAATAAAATATTTTTAAAAACCCCAGGCAATGAAAATGACTATTGACCAATCTGATATTGAGAGTAAAATAATTATCTACTAATAATTATTCAGTTCAATTGGTATGAATGATCTTCTCATATCTGTTGTGACTCGACTTCTGGGAATATCAGCAAACCCTCTCTCTGAACCTTCACTGAACCACAGACAATTATAAAGACTTCATAGTTGTATGATTTTATCAGCATATATCATTGGTAACTAATTACAATAACCAAAGGTCTGTCCAACTTCAAACTTTGGTCTTGTATCTTTAGTACACATTCATTAACTAAAAAAGAGAGAGATGGCAAGAGTAATTATGACTTGTAAAAGCTTGAGAATGATGCAGGTAAAAGAACATTCTTAACATTTCTTACTACGAGTACATTACACATAAGAGCACCGCACTGAAAACAGGTAATTTTAGGACTTATGTCAGACACAAAGCCAGGCATAGCAGACCCATCAAAGACTAGCTTATGATCAAGTGAAATACCAACCAATTTGTAAGTTCTGAGGTCTGAACATCGCAAGTGATTGCCTTTTCCATATAATCTTTTTCCTTTTGTTTTGTGTTAGCTCCAAAGGTCTTATTTTAGCTTCTTTCTCTGTTTTTTTGTTTTAAATCAGAGATGCTGCAAAATTAGAGCAATAAACAGGCAGAGTTGAGTATTGAATGAGAGGACTATTATCTTTGCTATTCTATGTGATTATCAGGTACTTCAGAGGCCATCTAGAGATAAGTGGAAAAGCATGACCACTTTTTTTAAAATTTATAATATAACTCTGGGACTGAAGTGAGAAGTCACAGTGAGAAGAATACAGCAATTAGCTATTGTCTCAATTTGTGGCAATCCTGAAAGACAAGAACAAGAAAATGGGGCAGAGGACTGAGCACCTGATTTACGTGCAGGAGACCGGAGTATGATCCCCAGCACCACATGGTTCCTGTGCCGACTGACGCCTGAACACCAAGCCAAGAGTAGCTCCTGTGCACCACCAGACGTGTCACCTGTGCCGACTGACACCTGAACACCAAGCCGAGAGTAGCCTCCTATGCACCACCAGACGTGTCACCTGTGCCGACTGATGCCTGAACACCAAGCCGAGAGTAGCTCCTATGCACCACCAGATGTGTCACCTCCCCACCAAAAAATATGACACAGAAGCTTCTACTAATTCTACCTACTTGAAAAATTATGAGAATGTATATTCTGACTATTGAATAACTAATTCCTATACATGTTCTCAGACACATTGGCTCAAATATAATTTGATCAGACCCATACGCAATACAATGATTAACATACAAGTCTCTAGCATTGCATGTACACTAATATTACGGATTCTGATACTAAGATTAACTTGATGTTAAATCTCTTACCCTCTTGCTGTCTCCCTTTGCTTTTACCTACTGGCAATATTTCCTATCACCTAGAGCAAGTGTTCTGAAGAGAACATGCTCTCTAAAAATATTACACAAATAACATGTCTATTACAAAGATGATCAAATACTCAGAGCTCAAAACAAATGATGTCATCTTTATCATCTATGAAATAGCTACAAGAGCTTGGTTTAGTTGTTTTATGTCTCTGGGCTTTGCAAAATGAAGAGATTCAGCCAACTGAATCCTAAATTTCTCCTAGGGTCTCATTTTCTTGGGAGACATCACTCTAAAGTCACAACTTAAATAATTAGAGGGTTAGAAGTATGCATTGTATACCTTGCATATATTGAGATACTGGGTGGAGACCTAATGGAATGAAGAGAGTGCAAGTAAATGAGAAAGAGATAGAGAAAGAAAGAGGGAGAGAAGGCATAGCTCTATATTCCTGAAATAACTAATAGCCTATGCAAAGCAGAATTAGGTTTATTTCCTCTGCAATGAAATAGAAATAATTCTTTCTCTCTTTTCAAGGGCGTGCCACACTCCAAATGAGGTTTGGGATGAGGGAATCAAGGCTATAACTTGCTGGTGTTCAGGAGCTCCCAGAGTTTGAATTCAGGACCTCTCATGGACCATTGATATGTCCTACCACTTGAACTATCTCCCAGTTCTGTTTTCTTCTTTTGTTTTTAGATTCAAAAAGATGTTATATATTACTCTTGGGTAAGCACTTAATTTCTAGAGTTTGAATGAACTTCAGTGAAACGAAATATTTATTACAAGTGGTAAAACACAAATGTATTTGCCATAGCCTTAACATTATGTGGCTATACTAAAACAGCTTGATTTACCTGGCAATAATTTAGTGCCCTGCTATACAACCATAGAAAGTTACCAAAGCAACCATCAAACACTTTTGCTTTATACTCTAGAGATGAACTTAAAACAAAGGGAATAATAATAGAGAGGAAACAAAGATTACCAAACGTTCCTATATAAAATTTTTTAAAAATAAAACATCAATGGAAATAATGAAATACATATGTCATTCACGTTCTGAAGGAATATGAAAACAATCTATTCTGATCCAATAAATATGACGAAATTTTGCAAAGGTACACTCCCATCTTGTGGTGCAGCTCTTGCAAGTGAAAGCCTCTGGGATTCTTTAGCTTAATCTCTTGCCTCTAAGAATACCCCAGAGTGTACTAAGCAAAAAACACCTTGATGGTAGTGTTTAGGAATTGTGATTTGTTCCAGTGCCAACCAAGTGACTTAAGGGGAAATCAGACTTCATTTCTAATCTGCAAAGTAACTTGTTTGAATGCCAAAAGTTATATATTCTTTAATTCATTCCAGATGGGCAGATATTTTTCTTTTGCTGAAATAGCTTTAACCACAATTCCAGAACAAGAAGTATCCAGAGAAAAAATGTTCTACAAAACCCAGTCTTTATACTGGACTAACTAAAAAATACTTCATAATACCTAATTCTAATCCCTCTTTTCATCAGTGTTTATTTCTTTCCATAGAAGACAGTTGTGTTATTCCTCCTTATCTAATGCCACAGTTTTCATAATCATAGAGATATTTATCAGGCATTCTTCAATTTTCTTCATTGACTTCCGCTACCAAGTAGGAAGATTGTTGGGGCAAAGGAGGAGAGTCATACTGCCCTCCAATGGGCAAAGAAGATGGGCAATGATAACTTGTAGAAATAACTCTCATTTTCAATAAAACATTCTGAAATGACTCTTGACAAGAAAACTAGTGCTAGTGTCATGGAATCATACTCCCCATTGAGTAAGGTCATTTTCAGATGGAAAATTATGAGTTTTGTTGTATCTATTTCCCTGAATTTTTCCATGTTCATTCTAGATGTTTTATCATGTGTTATCCTACAGTCTCGAGGAACCGTCTTACTGATTTCTGGACTTTCCTACTTTTGCTATTTGACAACAGTTGAAAGTCAAGCACTTTAACTTGGGTCAAACTGAATAGAAGGAAAAAGAAGGAGCTACTGGCTACTCTATGCTAATCTTTTTAAGATTTATGCTATAGTTGTGATGACTAAAATGCTAAATAAATGGTATCAGTTAAACAGGTAGAAAGCAACTCCAACACACAAATCCCTGGCTCACACGCCCATTGACCATACAAATGACATCACATGAATGTAAAATAAATTAACTTGTCTCAAACACTAGTGCCAAGAAATAAGCCAGACTTTTCAGTTAAAAAAAGTAAACCAAAACAAATAAAAAAAATTTGTCCCTACAAAGTTACAAAAGGAAGATTTGCAGCCAAGGAAATTGTGAAAGTTCTACCCACCAAGAATGACACTTTCAGGACTGGAGCAATAGTCCAGCGGATAGGGCATTCACTTTGCACCCAGCCAACCTAGGGTCGATTCTCTAGCATCCCATACTCCCCAAGTGCTGCCAGGAGTGATTCCTGAGAGCAGAGCCAGGAGTAACCCCTGAGCATTGCTGGGTATGACCCAAAAAGCAAAAAAAAAAAAAAAAAAAAACAAAATAAAACAAAACGAAAAAAGATACGTTCCTGAACATACAAAATGGTAGATAGTTTTGAATTCTGAAAACATTTCCTTAATTGGAAACACACAATCACAGTGTATGAAGGCTCTGTGCCTGTTAGAAAGTAGGTGGGCAAAGTCCTTAGCTGTGATATCTGAAACTACTTTTACAGAATGCACCTAATTATATCATCATAAGTCCACATGAAATACAGCAGAGCCAACATCTTTACATCATACACACATGTTTAGCATCTCTTAATGCTCACAAGCAGAAGAATAAAGCCTTTGTATAACACAAAAGAACACTGCTTCCTTCACACAACACTCACTTTTGTATAGCCAGACCCTCTGATTCAAAAAGTTTTTAATAAGCCACTTGCCCATAAATTAATAGGGATTCTTCAATTCCATCACTAGAAAAGAATGTGATTTCAGCATCACAAGAGTAAATAAAATAGTAATCCTAGTGTTATAAATTATGCATCTTTCATCTCAAAAGACAATATATAAAGCATCTTTCATCCCTGTGAATCCCAGAACAGTTACCAATTTATAATCTAGCCCATGGGAATCACTTGATTCATCACTGAAAGAGATCTTGCCTGGGATGCCTTGGTGTTATTTTTTAACAGCACACACAAGACCATAATGAAATAGGAGAAGTATAGAAACACTATATGAATGCCCTAGATTGAGACATTTGAGTAGAGGAGGTAGGAACCCGTTTGAAATTCACTTGGTACAGAAGTCCTCTCTTCTTTTGAGCTCAGGAGGATGTTAGATTTGAGATTCCCAAGACCCAAAGTTAGTAATCTTCCAAGTTCTCTCAACAGTTCTCATTTCTTCTCATCCGTATTACTACAGTAATACAGTAAAATGTTGTAAAGCAAATATTCGATACGTTGTCTTACTGATTCACCAACCTTGTCACTATCCTTTGCTAGCATGACAGTGAACGTTCTCAGCTGGCATGAGAAGTCCTCTCCCACCTGCCTATTGATGATTAACTTTCCTCCAAAGTCTAATATTTCACCTTGCTCTGAATGAAATAAAAGGACTCCAAAAACAGTGATTAAAATAATTTGATGACTGTGACTAGCACTTAATATGAATGCCAAGAAGATGAGAAGAGATCATATTATCCAAATAACTATTAGATAAAAGAACAAATGAAACAAGAGGGAGATGAGATGACTAATTATTCTCCACTGGGGAGACAATAAGATACAAATCAAAGAAAAGGAGATTGGGGATAGAGTGATAATTCAGCAGGTAGGGCATTTGCCTTGCACGCAGCTGACCCGGGTTCAATCCCCGACATCCCATCTGTGCTCTACCAGGAGTAATTCCTGAGTGCAGATCCAGAAGTAACACTTGAGCACTGCCAGGTGTGACCCAAAAAAAGTGAAAAAAAGAAGAGGAAAAGGTGGTGATCATATAGTTTGTCTTTCAAACAAGAATACATATATAAATGAGAGGGATGTTTAAAAAAATGGGAGAAGCTCTGCAAGTTAAGCAGACCACATTAGAATTTCTAGGTTTGTAAAGGGAAGGGACCTTAAGCAGCTTAATAAAACATATTTATGGGGAGGAGAGATCGTATGGGAAGAAGGGTGCTTGCCTGAAATCCCCACCGGGAGTGATCCATGAGCACAGAGCCAGGAGGAAGCTCTGCATATCACCAGGTGTAGCCCAAAAGCTAAACAAATACATTAATAACAAACTATATACTATTAACTCTATAACAGCTCATTTATAGCTGGGCAGTCCGTACTTAGCGAGCCTGGACTCTAGAAGATAGATGAGAAAGCTTTACCATGTTTTGAATGTTGAAAAGTTGGGCAACGAGAACAGAGGACTGGCTAAAGAAACTGTGGTTCATCTACACTATGGAATACTATGCGGCTGTCAGAAAGGATGAAATTATGAAATTTACCTGCAAATGGATGGACATGGAGTCTATCATGCTGAGTGAAATTAGCCAGAAGGAAAAGGACAGATATAGAATGACTGCATTCATTAATAGGATATAGATACCAGTGTTTTAATAAATATGGGAAATGGTAATGGCAGATTAAAACTCACCACTGAATATACACAAAGAGACTTAAGTGATAAACTCTAAATATCTGCAGGGCTAGCCATAATGTGTAAAATAAGAGGGAGAGAGATGCAGAGACAGAGAGAGAGATAGAGAGAGAAAGAGAGGAAACTGGGGTACCTGCTATTAAGGCGGGTGGGGGACGGGAGGGGAGGGGTACATTGGTGGTGGAAATGGGGCACTGGTGGAGGGATGGGTGCTGGAATACTGTATTACCAAGAACCAATTATGAACACCTTTGTAATTGTGTGTTTCACGGTGGTATAATAAAAAAATTAAAAAAAAAAAAGAAAAGTTGGGCAATACAGTTCTGGGATCAGCATGACCAAACTCTTTTTGGGAAACACTTCTGTGAGTTTTGGGAATCCCAAATGCCAAAGAAGAAAGAGAAACCTCACTGCCATGTGGTTTTCTCTTCAGTAGGCAGAGGAATGATCTGAAGAAAGAGCATGAACGCACATTCAGAAAGATGAGTGCTTGACTGGGCAGCACATATACTAAAATCAGAAAGAGGAGCTCTTTTCCCCAAGCCATGTCTGCATTGTCTGAGTCTCCAGTATTTATTCTCCCATTTAAAACAGGACTCTGCTTGCTCCCCCACAATCTCCCCTTTAAAAATATGAATAATCAATAGTCTCTGTCTTGGTTGTATAAATTCATGTATTTGAACAATAAATTCATTGCTTAACTATAGGATTAATTAATTAATAAAACAAGACTTCAGTGTGATGGCTAGTACCAACAGGCCTCATCTGCTAAACATGCCATCTGCTTAATGGATGAATTACCTCTCCCTTTATTTTAGGCTCTGAGGCTGGTTATGAAAAACAGAAAAATTATCACTGCTGAATTATAAACCTCACTGTACAAACATTTACGATATTTTAAAAGCCATAGTCTCTGGGGTTGGAGAGATACTCCAGCTATTAATTTCTTACCTTGCATGTAACCAACCCCAGTTCCATCCTGGCATTGCTTCAAGTACTGCAAATTTTGGCCTCAAAACAGACCAAAAAAGTCATTTTTTCTCATTCACATTTAACACCGAAACCCTTCAATCTCGGGGTCCTGAGCAGCAGTTTAAACTGGCTCCTTCAAAATGCCTACACTCATCTTCTCCTTTAGTCTCAAGAGCTGCCTTTGAAAATTTGTGTTTCTGGCATTTTATTTAACATGAACTCAACCTGGACTGCACTGTAAAATAAAGTCCAGAGAAGTGTAGACTTACAATGACCTCCTTCTAAGTTTCTAACACTCTGACAGTGCAATATTGACATTGTAGGCCCTTTTTAGTGCCTTTATACATGTAAGCAAACATTCAATCAGTACATGGATGTATTCAATTAATACTTAGGATGTGATCTAGAGGCAGGTTAAAAAGAGCAATGTTAGGACAGAGAAGGGACCGCTATGACAATGATAGTTGGAAATGTTCACCTGGACAAGAACTGAGTGCTGCAAGTAGGTACAGGGATATACATGATAAGCTGTCAGCACCTGGATTACATTATGCCCAAAAAGGAAAGAGAGAGTGAGAGTGAGAGCAAGAGCAAGACTGAGAGAGAGACAGGAGAGAGAGAGAGAGAGAGAGAGAGAGAGAGAGGAGAGAGAGAGAGAAGTGCTGCCCTAGAAGCACACTGGGGGTGGATGGCAGAAGGAAAACTGGGGACATTGGTGGTGGGAAATGTATACTGGTGAAGGGAAGAGTGTTGGAATAGTGATTCACTCAAACCCCATCATGAACAACGTTGTAACTGTGTGGATCTCATAGTGATTCAATTAAAAAAAAAACAAGAGTAGAATTCTGGGGCCAGAGAGAGAGTACAGAGGGTAGGGTGCTTGCCTTGCATGATGCTGACCCAGGTTCAATCCCTGGAATTCCATCTGGGCCCCTGAGCACCACCAGAGGTAATTCATGAATGCAGGGTCAGAAGTAATCCCTGGGCATCGTCAGGTGTGGCCCAAACCCTCCCCTTTGCCCCCCCCAAAAAGACAGTGTTCAAGAACAGTGAAAAAGATGGTCCTGTTTGAGGCCAATTGCTGAATATATGAGAGCTCAGAAAAGGGTAGGTGTTCAATAAATATTTGTTAAGTAAGCGATGAAAGAATGTCTATAAATCTCTCGTCTCACAATGACTCAAACATATAAAGTAGAATGATAGGCCTTGGGCTAGGAAGCTTGGCCTGTGCAATCTCCCTTTTTGCCTGCCTGATTCCAGGTGGTAAAAAAAAATACTGCTTGGCTGCCTCTGTTTCAACCTTCAGGTCTCAGCTTTCCTAGAGCCTATTAGATAACTCATGTTTTCCTCACCTTAAACAGTTTCAGGAACAAATGGATATCCCAAGGTAAGAAAGTAAAACTGTGCCTTGGAAAGAACAGTCTAGCTAACTGTCAACAGTCACCCTTTTGAACATAATTAACCCATTAATGCGGATTCTGAAAGATGTTGGTGATTAAATACTGGGCCTGTGGTACATGAACTCAAGGTCAGAGCCACCTCCTAGAACGCCTCACATGATCACATTGCTCTTCTCCGTTCACTTAAAACTTGGGCCGCAAGTGTAATGGAACGAAGATCCCTCAGAGTAAACAAGCTGGCCAGTAACTACTGTTTCCTAGTAAAAGACAAATCAACATTAGCTAAGGACAAAGCAGGTTCTACATCTGGCATTATTTGAGAAGAAGGAGTTCCAGATTTATGAACGTGTCAGATAAATGGTTTAGGAAATGAAATGCAGCTATACTCAGACCATATGCAAGGAACAGTGTGACTCGTGATCAGAATGAATCCTACTTAAGAAAGAAAACGGGATCATAGAAGGGAAAGAAGCAAACTCTTTTACAATTCCTAAAGAGATTGAGAGGAAAGAATTTTCTGCAACACCTACGGATTTAAATGAACTTTGTGTGTATTTCAAATAATGGTGATTCCCTGCTAACACTGGAAATAAAGTGGCAAATTTGGGAGTGGAATCCAGGTATGTACAACCTGTCCACAGAAAAGATTTCTAGCAAAAAATATTTTCCCTTTACATGTGTGAAAATTCACTCTGTGCCCTGTTTGAGAGGAATTTCTTTAAGCATCGTTCTATAAAGGGCAGGGCTTTCTTTTTATTTAAACTCCTACATGCACACACGCCGCACACACACACACACATAAAACGCATGTGAAAGAAAAAATAGCATGCATTTTATAATGAACAGCACTTCACTTTCCCTCCTACTATATGAACACCGTTAATCAGAACTCTGTCACAGCACAGGCTGTGGAGGAAGAGGCCATTCAGAGCCAAACCCTGCTTGTTTCCATTTGACTCAGAAGTGAGGAGCGGTGGCACTGCCAGCTGCCCTGAAAGTGACTCTGTGTGCCCCAGGCCATGCCCACACTTTACTGAGAAGTCCAGTTGCAGAACTTCTAAAGGGCCCTGAGGCCCCAGCGTTACCTGGCTAATGTGCACCTGTGAGTTAGGTCAGCCAGGCGGTGCTAACCTCTGTTCCAACCTGTGGACGGGCTTTAGGGCTCACAATGTAGTTTTGTACTCCCTTCTTATAGCTCTCTGCCACAGCCCAGAGAAACAGAGCTGATTGTTTTCCTCCTCAGTTAGTTACCTGGAGACAGCAGATCCACAGATTAACTCTCCACTGCCTGTCCAAAAGGTCAAAGTAGATATCCCCCAACCCTCACACCCCCACCATCTGTAGTAATAAGTTTGAAATTGGTGCTTTTTAGAGAAGATCCAATAACCAGCTCCTTCACTTGAGAGTTTTCTACTATTTTGTAACACATTATAAGTTTCAAAAGAGAACCACACATGTATTTCAGTGGTGTTAAGAGCTAAATATCCAGGGGATGGAGTGACAGTCAAGTGGGTAGGGTGCTTGCCTTGCATGTGGCTGACCCAAGTTCAATCCCTGGAATCCCATGTGGTCCCTCAAGCACTGCCAGGAGTAATTCCTAAGTGTAGAGCCAGGAGTAACCCCTGAGAATCACCAGGTGCCCCCCCGAAAGGAGCTAAATATCCAAACCACAGAGTCAACAACAGTGAAATCGTGAGAGTCAAACCTTAATAATGAAATTGAAAGGTGCCTGTCAAGATGGTAGCCTAGGGATGCAGTGTGGGTCAGGGTTGGAGAGGAAATCTGGAAACACGACAGAGGAAAGTTGACATTGTGGTGAGACTGGTGATGGAACACTGTATGTCAAACACCTAGCTATTAATAATGTTGTAATTGTTGGTGCTTGAACAAAATAAAACCATAGGGAAAGAAGAGAAACCAGTATGCAATAAGGATGGCTTTCTGTTTTTGTTCATCTTTGCGTCTTTGTATCTAGAAGAGGTCGAGGTGTGAAGACTCCGAGGCAGATAATGGGAAATATTGGAATTCTGTCCTTCCATTTCAACAAGCAGAACCCCCACCGCTCTCCTTGGTAGGGACCCACTTCCTATCTACTGGTCTTGCCCACTTGCAGACCATTTCCTGGACATTGATCTCTAAGAGCTGAGTGGTGAGTGCTGAGAGTCACCTTCCATTGTCCCAGGAGGAAACTCTGTGGTCAGGGAAGGCCTCAGACAGATGTAGAGAGGCTTTATGGATAGGGAAAGCCTCAGCCAGAGGATGGAGAAGGGGCAACTTCCATGAATACAATTTTTTAATTTATAAACATTTCCCAAATACCCCTTTGGTATAGTAAGAAATAAAATGTCAGAGTACAGCTGTTCACACAGATTTGTATGTGAGCAACTCTACTTCAATCTCAGCATCACAGATGGTCCTACAAGCACCACTGGGAAGGGCCCTGAGCAAAGAGGCAATTGCAAGCTCAGGGGCTGGAGCAATAGCACGGTAGTTTGGGCATTTGCTTTGCATGCAGTTGACCCTGGCTCTATCCCTGGCATCCCATATGGTGCCCTGAGCAGTGCCAGGAGTAATTCCTGAGTGCAAAAGCAGGAGTAACCCGAAGCATTGCCGGTTGTGACCCAAAAGGAAAAATAAAAGAGTAAACTCAGAGCTCTGCTGGGTACAATTCCATAATGAAGAGGGAGGGGAAGAGGGATAAGTAGAGGGACAAGAAGGGGGAAAATCACCTTTATTTTCCCACAATGTTTATGAAAAATGAACTAGTTCCAGAGGTTCCATTCACTTTCAACAGAACAGACATCTCTGAATGCAGCAGTTATGTGTGCCTAGGTCGAGAAGTCAACATGATGAACGACCTAAAACCTGAGTTGCACAGGAGGAAGACAGTGGCATGGAACACCTTCAAGAGCATCAAAGAAATAGCTAAAAGGACAAAGAATCTCCAGCTCCAGGCACATCTCTTCAACTCCACTGTTGTCCCTGCATTAGCATATGCCTCAGAGACCTGGGCCCTATGAAAGCAGGATGAGAATGCTATTCAGGTCTCCCAAAGAGGAATCGAGCTATGCTTGAAATATCACACATATTCGGAGAAGGAATATCCGGAGGAATCGGAGTTCTGACCTCTGTCATCCATTGAGAATCAGAGACGCTGTTTCATTTGCCAAGGCATCGAAAATTAAATGGGCTGGGCATGTAATGAGACTTGGAGACGACCGCTGGACTAGAGCCATTACCAACTGGATCCCATGGGATGTCAAAAGATAAGGTGGCCACCCACTTACAAGATGATTAGACTTCTTCATCAAGACCCTGAATGAAAGGTTTGATGCCCTTCATATTCCTGAAGCAAGCAGATGCCACTGGGCTACACTGACACGTGATAGGGTCAAATGGAAACAGTACTGGTGCCCTCTTGAGCAAACTGATGAATAACAGGATGTCAAGTTATCTAGTGATTTTCCTATCTTGAGTCTAATCATGGACTATAGTCAAATCAACCATGTGTTTAAATGAGAATTGCTCATTTCTTTTCACCCAAGAGATTCTTTTCTTGGGGTCAGAGCAATAGTACAGGGTTAGATCCCTTGCCCTTGAATGTGGTCAACCCCAATTCAATCCCGGCATGGTTTATGGTCCCCTGAGAACCTCCAGGAGTGATTCCTGGGCACTGCTGGATGTTGTTCCAAAATAAGCAAAGTGTTTTACTTCTCTTTTACCTCCTCACTTGCAGCATATTGTCCACTTAAATGCATCTGCTCCATGTTCTCCTATTCTTACCTCCCTCAATGGAGCCATGTTCTTCATGGGAAGAACAATTCTTCAGCCCTGACTTCTTGACCTGACTACCACTAAGTGAGGTCTTTAAGAATCCATGAAAGGTGTATTCTAAATTATTTCTGTTCACAAAAACATCAGTGCAAAGGAATCAAACTACAAAGGTTGTCAAGTTCAATGGTGTCTAAAAGAATAACACCGTGCAGTGAATTAGCAGCTCCTGGTGGCTTTGCTCTAACCGGTCTTAATTCTGGTGTTTAGAGAGTCCTTTCGGAATCATCCTGCTCCTCGAAATCTTTTCTTGCTAAACTTCTCCCTACTACCCTCATTACTTAGTTTCCAGACCACTTTGCAAGGCGCATAGAAGGTGAGGTTCCTATCAGTTTTGACCTGTTAGAAATTGAGTTGAGCCTCACGCCAGGGCTTTTACACAAGGAACTCAAGATGGTGCCATGGGGGAAATGGGAAGTTTGAGATTCCTTCCACCATTTCTTCCGAGAAAGACTCATATTTTCTTCCATCAAGAAAGCCTCCTGATACTATCATTTTGATTTTTTGAATGTGTTTCTTTAAAGGAAATGTAAGTGTAAGAATACCAAATAGGCTGTTTTTTAAGAAAACTAAATCACTTCCTTCAGGGGTTTTATATAATTTACTTTGTTTTCCAACCTTGAGATTTTTGCATACCTATTTCCCTTTTGCAATTTCACTTGGAGAAAAAAAACTTGCTTTTTTTTCCCTTTTGCTGATACAGTTTATTGTGTTTGAGTTTCCTTGTTCCGATAAAAAAACATTTACATGTTTTATGTGCTATACATGTATATGTATTTCAAAGAAATCATTAGCAGTGCCTGAAGTTAATAGCTTAAAAATGCATAGTGTAATATACTACAGTGTCACTGATAGAATGAAAAAGATTTAACACAGGACTCAGGGGAAGAAAAGTATAAACAGTATGAAACTATTACTACTCCAACTAGTTTTAAAAAAGCTCAATGTGAACCCAACCAGAAAATGATCATCTCACAACCATAAATATAAAGTACTAAAAAAGACAAAATCACTCCAGCATTGTAAAAAATACATAAATAAAAGCACCCCAAAAGCACTTGCTGGCAAAAGTATTTAGTGGGGCAATAAAAAGAGTATTTGTTTTCTTTGTATTAAGTGATTTTTTTTTATGGAATCAGTACAGTTATACACTCCATAAGGCCCTAAGAACCAAAGTTTGTGCCTGGCACCTGAGAGTAGATGGAAGAAGACGCAGAATCTGGTACAGTTGGGTCTCACACTGTCTAATCAAGGCGACAGCAGCATCTGGGTAAGGAAAAAGGACTCTCAACATTCAATGTGAAAACCTGGTTTTGTTTTGTGATCTTATATTTAATAAATATACGAAGTAACATCTTGTGCTCAATAGTGCTTCTCCCCAAACTGATTTTATCAGACCTATCTTCACATTAACTATATTTTAGTTTAAAAATATAAAAGATCATTAACCAAATGATCTCTCTCATAGGTGCAATCACTTGCATGACTTGTCTTCCGTCGTTGTTCATCGATTTGCTCTAGCGGGTGCTAGTAACATCTCTCTTCATTGGGAATGAGGTCCATTATTGTTACTGGTTTTGGTATATCTAGTACACCATAGGTAGCTTGCCAGGCTCTGCCGTAGCTCTTGGTTCATCCCAGGGGGCCCAGGCTTTTTCACATTCTGGCAGCCTTCTACAGTGTCCGTCATGTCCAGCAGCACCCGGTGTCTCAGGAGCGCCGGTCAGCCGCAGCCAGCCTGAGGTCTGTGTTGGTGTTGGCCTTCTTTTGCTGCTTCTCAAAGATGAGCACGAGGGTCAGAGTGAGGCTGACAGTGGCCAGGGTCACAAGCAACATGCCCACCCAGTGATGGCCCAGGGCAAACAGCTGGCTGGCAGAATAGATGTTGGCCCACACCACCACGTAGAAGACCACAGCGAAGGCCAGCCGCATTGGCCTGGAGTTGTAGATGATGTATCTCCTCACTTGGGGTCCAGGAGTGTGCTCACCACCATGCTCCTGTACTGGTCAGTGGGGATCTGAATCCCGCTGAGTGTGCAGCTGCTCCTCAGCGGCCGCCAGGTTGAAGGAGATGGGAATACAGGTGTTGTTGATGTGGAAGATGGTGAGAACCTGCCTGCTGTGCAGCTCTGAAAGCACCAGAAAGAAGCCTTCCTGGAGTGATCGCCCCCACCTGGGACCAAGCCAGCACCACCTGTTCTGGCCAGCACCACCTCCTCAGCCGGCAAGAACCTTCTCAGCCTTTCGGAGGGGAAACACAGTAGCCCCACCCCCTCCCCAGTTCCCCTGGGAGAAAGACTGCACAGACCTGGACCAGCACCCAGAGCATGAGGGAGATCAGGGCACAACAGGAGGCCTCGTAAGAATACCCCACTGGGGTAAGGGCAGGAGGTGGGAGCCGCTGGCCAGCTGCATTGATCTGGAGCTTCAAAGGAAACAAACCCCAAGCACTGAGAAGAGCGGACTGTAGAGGAGCCGGGATCAATGCCCGGCACCTCCGAAGAAGCTCCACCCTGATCCCCAGCATGAGAGTATGTTGTTAAGTGGTTTTAAGTGGAGAGATTACCCCAGAATACCCAAACGGGCCAGAAGCAACTACCAGAATCCTGCAAAGTGGAAGAGGCAGCAAAGTGGAAAAAAATAGAGGAAGGGACCCATGAGTCAAGCAATGTGGGTAACCACAGGCACAGGAGAAGGAGAAGGGTGGGAGGAAAAGGTAGGGAAGGAGACACGAAGAGCAAGAGGAAAGGAGGCAAGAGGAGAGGAGAAAAGGGAAGAGGAAGGAAGGGGTAGGGGAGAGAGAAAGAGGAGAAGGAAGGAGGGGAAATATAAAAGAAAAGCATGAGAAGGGAATGACAAATGTCTAAGGGCAATGGAAACCAAGAACTGTTCTTTGGTAACAAGTTTATCATGGAGAGTGAGGGGGGGATGCTGGGGAAGAGAAAAGTGGACACTCCAGTGGAGGTGGCGGAAAAATCTTCCTATAGAATGTATGAAAACCTACCAATATCATGTATGAAAATCTAGCAATAACATGTATGAAAACCTACCAACAACAGTTTTGTAAAACCAAGGAACCTAAAATAATATATCATTAATATTCATTAAGCAAGAAATTATGACTTTTCTATAGATGAAATTACCTGTTATAGCTATAAGAAAATCATGATATCTCAAACACTGCGTAGTAGCACTTGGACCAAGAAGCAGCAAATCACGATCACGATCTTCCGTTGATCATCTATTTGCTAGAGCGGGCACCAGTAATATCTCCATATGTCCTGTCTCATGCCAGTAGAGCCAGGGGCATCGGCTTGCTACAGGAACATAAAGACCCTCAAACCATTATATTAGGTCATGGGAATGACCTAATATAATTGTTACTGGAATTTGGCATATCATACAACACGAGAAGCTTGCCAGGCTTGCTGAGCGGGAGGCAAATTCTTTTAAACACCTCCAAATAAAGGTCTGCTGGGTGGAGGGCCGAGGTGGTGGGCCAGGGCTAGAACCCGCCATGCCTCCCGACTGCCTCAAGGAACAGCTCTGCCCCATGTGTGAGAGTCTCTGGACCAGCATACCTGGGCCGGATTAAGGAAAAAGCTGCTGCAGGGTGGGTGTCGGTGATCCAGGCTGTGATGGGCTGGTCTGCTGGGTGGAGTTCTGACGAGAGGGAAGTCCAAAAGTGGAAAATGGCGGCATCCGTGGAGTGAGGAGGGGTGATCTGGCTTGTTGTGAGGTTCTGCCGAGGTGGTGGGCCAGGGCTAGAACCCGCCATGCCTCCCGACTGCCTCAAGGTACAGCTCTGCCCCATGTGTGAGAGTCTCTGGACCAGCATACCTGGGCCGGATTGAGGAAAAACAAGAAGCAGCAAAGGAAAGAATAAATTTAACAACCTGTATATAATATCACCCTGATTCATGAAGTCAGTGGCTTCATGAATCAAACATTAGTAAGCATGATATTGTTTAAAAAAACTCAGAAATAAGGATAGCGAGACAAGTAATTTTAACATACATATGCTCTGAATTTTGATAAGTCTAAATCACTGAAATTTAGGGATCAGTTGCTTCACTCTTTACACTTAATGTATGGGAAACTCCAGGCATAAATAATGCAGATAATGGAGACAAAGCAAAGAAATTTTCTAAAATTTTGCCTCTAGTCCAATGTTATTAGCAAATAAAAATTTGCTAGTGCAATGTCAATGAGATACATGGATCCTTTTAATACCTAGGTATTCCTGGAGGCAATCTGAAAGGGAATCTGTCTCACTATTAATCTGATCAGTGGTGAGAATCTTTTTTCTGCCAATAGCCATTTGGAGGTTTACAACATCATTTGCAGGCCCTGCAATACAGGAAGATGGGCCATGGGCAGTAAGAAGAAACATGTTTGTCTAGTATATACCCAGTCATATAGTAAGTCAGATTCAAGTTCAAGTTTTCTGTTTACAAATTCAGTAGCTTCACACTCTGTACCACAGCTATCTTAGGAACTAAAAACATTCCTTAGGAAACTAAAATCTGGCAGGCACTATGGTCTGTAATAATCACACATGGTTGCAGTTGGTTATGTATCTTTAAAGCTGAACCCAGGGTTTCAAATTTACAGGACAAGAATGGATATCTCCTGTATTAATAACAATAGGAAATCTTAGGGACAGTAGGACATGGGGATTTGGAAGGAAAATAATAATAATAATTTTAAAGCTCAGTGTCTGAGATTTTGGAAATTCTATAGGTGGAAGCGTCCAACAGTCAGAAAGCCTCAGAAACAGGATGAAAAAATTTGAGTAAGGGGCCAGATAGTACAGAAGACAAAGCATTTGCCTTATGTGTTTGACTCCACGTTGAATCCCAAGTACCACATATTGTCCAATGAGCACTTTTAGGAAATGTTCATAAGCCAGGAATAGACCCTGAATAGATGTGACTCCCAAACAAATAATGAATTTTAATGAGATTTATAGGAAGCTAGATAAGGTGAAACAGGAAATGACTGCAAATGGAAGAAAACTGTCTGATTAATCATTTAACATTGGACTATCCTTTCTCTTCCCTCAAGGAGCTTAGGTTAATTGAGTTACATCCACTTTAGTGCTCCTAAGGGGCACAGTCCCGCCCAGACACTCCCAGTTCTGTGTTTATCCTTAACCTCTCCTATGTGTTCTTCCTTTGTGTTCTTCTTCCCTTATTAGTCACAAATATCTCCAAATCAGACACAGTAAAGTCTTGATTTGTAAAGTTAAATCTTCCCTGAATTTCACATATGTAAGTGAAATACAGCTTTTCTTTCCTTGTGTCCTTTGAGTATTTTTATGTTAGAACAATGTCTTTTTTGTATAGACACAGGAAGATTTTAATGTTCTGCTTTTGTAATATGGGGAGTGAATTGACTCTGAAAACCATTTACACCTGGGCACCTATCATGCTTACTTGACTTAACCTCAGTTGTCCTTTGACCTTAGTTCCTTACACCCCAAAAAGGTGTATTATGCCGAAGGACTTGGTGGACCCAGGGCAAGCTATAAGCTAACCTTGCTTTGACATTGGACAGCCTAAGGGCTGTGAGATGTATAAGTTAAGAACACAGTCATGGAACAAACTCTGACATGACCCAAAAAAAAAGTAACTGAATAAGGATCCTGTTGGGGTTAGGAAAACTAACCTGGTCTGAGGACTGTAGTATGAAATATAGCAAATTGTCCCCCATAAAAAGCCAGCCAAGAAACCAGAGAGACCATTTTAAGGTTATTCTAGGGTACAGATAAAAGTCTATGTCTCTCACTGTGTTTATACAAAATGACTAGAAATATTATTAAGAAGTAAATTTAATATAATTCTTCGAATGGGTTGCCAGTAAAGGAAAGGAAAAAACAATATGCCTTTAGATGGAATTCCATCCTTTGGCAGATTTCCAACAATGTATCTGGGGTACTAAAACCCAGGTTCTGTCCTTGGGTGGAACACCTAGAAGAATTTCCTCTGAAGAGGGTGATTTACATCTGTTCATTGTTTATGTTAATATTCAACCACATCTATATGTAATTGCTATCCCCAACACTTTAAGATTTCTCTATAATAATACAGTTAATTTTGAATAAACCACCACTGGTCACCAGCCTGTGTCCTCCCTGACCTTTCATTGGTGTCAGAGGGACAGTCATCAGCCCTGAACACACCAGAGAAGCCCAGTCACTGTGGAATGGTGAGTCTGTCTCTTACAACAAGGGAGGACTGTGGGTAAAGTGCATGGAAATTGGAGGGAGGTAAGAATAGATAAAGTAGGCAAGATAAATAAAGTTTCATTTTAAAAAGTTGAAAAGAGTCTTAAAATGAAGACAGAGCACTACTTCCTTAAGGATATAAATAAGACAGAATGCAGAAAAGTCAAGAAGTATGCAGGCATAAGAGAAGGGCGAGGAGATGGGAAAGCGTACACTGGATGATCCCCATGCTCCCATTAGAGCTAAAGAAAAGAGATATGTTATAGTCTCAAAAGGAAAAATTGGTGCACAGTGATCATGGTGGGGAAGTTAGAAAAAGTGAACCACAGATGAATAAAAACAAAGTTGATCTTCAGGGAGGACCTAAGTGTTGTCAGACAACTTGAACATGTCATGGAAAAAATCATCATAGCTACCAGGATTTCTCCCAAGAGCAGAGAAATAGAACTGAACCAGACTTAGAAGCTAACAAGAAACATATGCTGTAAGGACACAACAATGAGTAGATTTTAACATGATGTGAGAAGTTAGTTAAAATAGCTTAACATAAAGTCTGAGCATTATAGGTAAGAGAATGAACATTTAAAAAAAGAAAGAAAGAAAAAAAGATGGTAATAAATTTTGAAAGCACGAAAATGAAATCTGTGTTGATTTGGTTGGCTGGGCCAAATCAGCTTTTCACAGTCACCAGTCTTAACCACTTCTGCTTTCATTTTCAGCCACTTCTTTACCTGTACGTCCCTTGAGAACACGAAAGTTTGTAAGCATTTGTCAAATTTTTCTATCCCCATTTGCTCCTTAAATGTCCTTTGTATTGGTTTCCTGTGGCAGCTGTAACAAATTAGCACAAACTGGGTGGTTGAAACAACGGAAGCTTATTTTCTCACAGTTCTGGAGTGGAGGGAAATTAGAAATCACTGTGAGGACAGGACTGGAGTGCCTCTCGGGGATAGGATCTGTTCCTTCTTCCCTCTCTTGGTTTCTGAGCTCTGCCATGTGGACATATGTATAGTACTAACATTCACCAACCAAACACTGAGCTCTCTTCTACACACACACACACACACACACACACACACACACACAAAGTCTGCATAACCAAGCCTGTTAAAGAGCAATGATGATGATTCTTGATTTTTTTAAGACTCAAGCGCAATTTTCAGAGTTCTCTAGAGTTTTCTACAATATCAGATTACTCAGGAGCTATGGGCTTCTCCAAACATATTCTTTGCTGAAATCCTTGCATGATTCCATTTTCATCATTTTAAATCTTTTCACTATTGCTTTCCAAGTCCATTTTGTTCTACCATCTCCTATCCCAGCCACCTCTTTGATGAAGACACAAATAAATTTGTGGAGCTTCCTCCTTCCCAATTTTACCGACTCTGGGCAAAGCTATCCACCCAGAGCACTTCTGCTGTATTTCCATGTTCACTATGTCAGATCTATAACTCCAGCCCTGACTTCTTCACCAGCACTAATGAACAGAATTTTCTGTTGAGTGACAGACTCTTTCTACTCTCTTCAGTATAGTAGCTATTAGTTAGCTACAACTATTGCACACTTGATATATGATTAACTTCTGAGAAACTGAATACTATATACTATTTGTCTTTAATAACTTTCAATAAAAAACAAGCACCTATAGGCTCCTTATTGAATAAGAAAAATCTAAAATCCCTTAATGGGGCTAGAGAGTTAGAATAGGGATTAAGTCTCTTGTCCCTAGATGTAATTGAACACAAATAAATCTGTGTTCAATTTCCAGGACTACATAGATCACTTTAGCAAAGACCCAGGAACAAGCCCTAAGTGCAGCAGGGGGTGAACCCATCCCCACCCACTCCCAAATAAATAATCATTTGTATCACTTGTATTCCTGTTGTTCATCAATTTGCTCGAGCAGGCGCCAGTAACATCTCCATTCATTGGGAATGCAATCCATTTTGTTACCTTTTTGGCATATTGAATACAACACGGGTAGCTTGCCAGGCTCTGCCACGGCTCTGGATTTATTCCAAGAGGCCCAGTCTTTTTCTATGTCAGACCATCAACCATCCAGGGCCCACAGGGCACAGCCCTGGGTGTAGACAAGTCTGTCTCCTATCTGACACCTGCTGATGCAGCCAGACACCACAGCCACACCTGCAACACCTCGAGGGGATGAACCTGAGTTTTTCAGACATCATTGCTGCCCACTCCATCTCACAACAGTAAAGTCTATAAATAAATCTAGAAATAAATAAATCTAGAAATAAATACATCTATAAATCTATAAATAAATATGTAAATAGAACAACACGCCCCTTCTTCCTCAGGTGCCAATTCAGTAAAATTCCTGACAAGCACACGCTGTATCTTGCCACATGTCCTTCTCATCCTCAGATGGGTGATTTTCTTTTAGCACTCCATTGTTACCTTTTCTGTGAAGTCACCTCAAAAACTCTGGCTTACAACCTAGAACTGAGCATTAAATAGAGGCAAAAGGATACACATGACAACCTTTTTAATGTATGTTCTGTAATCCACAGTCTGGAAGGGAAGGAAAAGAGAAAGAGAGAGAAAGGGAAAGAAATAAAGAACCTGCCATGGAGCAGGGCTGGGGAAGGGGAGGGAACCGGGGATGTTGGTGGTGGGAGATGGGCACTGGTGGAGGGACGGGTGCTGAAACACTGTATGACCAAAACCCAAACATGAACTTTTTAATTGTATATCTTTTTTATTTGTATATCTCACGGTGGTATAATAAAATACTTAAAAAAAAAAACTCTGGCTTAAATAATTTGAATCTGCTTCTGCCTTTATATCAGAATACAACATTAGACAAATGCATATTTTACTCTATGTAGGTATATGGTATCAATTTTATATGTTTGTATCTTTCTCCTAAGAACACCATAGACTTCTTGGACAGACTATATCTTAAATCTTCCCATAAATTCTTTATAATTTAGCAAGGACCCAATTATAGCTCATTAAAATAAATGACCAACAACATGTTAGTTAGTTAGAAGTCACCCTGAATCATTAGAGATAAAAATTTAGCAAGGTAAAGTCTGCTTTTTAAAAAAAGGAAGTTCTCCCTTCATAATTCCCTCATGAGAACAGTCAAGTTGGATAATTCTGGACGGTTTGTCATCCATAAATTGGATATAGAGAATTTGAGTTTTCATGGGTTGGATAAGTTAGGTTTGAGCTTTAGATGGATTGCAGTTTTAGGGGCCTTTAAAACTGAAAGTTAACATGGTTAACTGGCAACATGAGACATTTGGCGGTCACCCTTCATGCTTAAAGTACACTTTGCGAGAATCACTCTTCTCTGAAATCTGAAATCTGGTGATTTGGAGAATTCATAGGGAGGTGTATAATTTTTGATAACTGTCATTAAAAGAAAACAGAAATACTGTTTTTATTTCCTAGCGAGGTAAGGTGAAGCAACAAGCAGAAGCTTCTCATTTGGGCTTTAGATGTGTGGGGGTACATGTCTCTGCTAATGGGATGGGGGGCAGCATTGGGAAAGGGCGAGGGAAGCACACAGACTGCAGGCAAGGAGTCATGGAGACTTTTCTGGCCCTGTGCATTCAGCCCAGGCTTCATTGCCTGTGGCTGCTCTTTTTATGAGAATTGGCGCACATTTAACTGCTATAGCTGTTGGCTTCTAGGCTGCTTTACCCACAGAGGAGGCATTCATTCACATTTCAGCTATCATTTCCATTAAACCATGCAAGTACTAATGGTACCTAATCTCTCTGGATAAGATACAAGCAAATAAATATATCCCCTAAATACTCTGTTTATGAGGTATCTAGAAACATAGTCGAGTTACTTATTAAAAATAAGTACATTAACCGTAAACTTAAAATTTTCCTTGCTAAGTAGATGGAAAAACTGAATAGTCTGTGTGCAGAAGGCAGGGAATAGCAATTCCATAAAGATATTGCATCAAAAACAAAAAAAAAAAGCCTACTCCCATTTTGTCTATTTCAAGCTCCATTTGGCTCTTATTGTAACTTGGAGAATTACTCAAAGAAACAGAGTGGGTGGAAGAATATGTGCTACCCTTCTTTGGAACTTTAGATACATTTTTCTTTTCTGTTTTATCTGAGCTTGCAGGCGACACCTTCTTAATGAGGGTCTTCAAACTTCTCTGCCTTTTAGAAGTGTCCCGAGTGTGCCCTGAACAGCAGCTTTGATTTTAGCTTTTAAATATGCTTACGATATAAAGTAATTTTCTTCTTAGTGCTATTCATTGTTTTACCTGCCTTAGTGGAAATTATGGATTTGATTAATGGACTTAAAGATTTGGTTCTTTTTTAGGTTCCTTATCACTGCTCCTTCCTGATGTATGATGGTTCCAAGAGTCACAGAATCCTTGAGAATCCTGTCTGGAAGGGGGCTTGAAAATAAGAGTAAGTGTGAAAAGTGGAATGGTTTCTTCATGACCCGGCAATGACAGCAATGTAGATGAATTGAATGTGCCAACACATACCTGTGGGCATGCTGTCCTACATTCATTTGATTCATCCTACACACTATTCTGCATCTAGCATTATGCTTGCCACTAGGAAGACTCTAGAGTGATTTTAGGTTAAGCTGAGACAGAGTGGGCAACTCTACCTTTAAAAAATGCCTAGATATGCTAATATATATGAGGATGAAAAGAGAAAGTATAGTGGGCCAATATATATTCTATTACAATTTTTGTTACTATGCAAATCACATAGATAATCAGGAAACACCTGCGTTGGCTGCATTACTAAATACATGTAATACATGCGTCTGATGCAACAAACAACCAATCTTAGAATCCATGGGTTTATAAAAATAACCTAAAATAACCACTCAGATAACTTCCATCAGCACTGGGATTGCAAGCTTTGAATCTAATATGTAAGCACACCAACCTAAATAGCTCTTCAAGGTGAAGTGGTGCTTGTAGGTTTACTAAAGGGTTCGAGAAAGGAGGGTTGCCTGAGAACAAAAGTATGTGCATACTTTTATGAGGAGAGAGTTAATAGGCAGGTTTCAGTGAAGGCTTCTCCTTGATTTCTTTTTTTTTTTTTTTTTGGTCACACCCGGTGATGCTCAGGGGTTACTCCTGGCTCTGCACTCAGGAATTACTCCTGGCGGTGCTCGAGGGACCATATGGGATGCCGGGATCGAACCTGGGCCCGCATGGGCTGGCCGCATGCAAGACAAACTCCCTACCCGCTGGGCTATCACCCCGGCCCTCTCCTTGATTTCTTTAACCAATAGAAATGTACTTTTTGGCATGCTCACACCTACAGAGACATGTCTAAATTCAGAGAAGTACAATATTTCTTTTCTCCTTAGAATGATGAAATAAAATAATAGCCTACCATGGCATGTATAGCAACTCTTTGGAAGAGGGTATTCTGTCTGTTAGTCATTGAGTGAAATTAGCTGAGAGGGGGGCAGACACAGAATGATTTCTCTTCTATGTAAGCTATAAAGGAACTTTGTAAGGGCCTAATAAAGCCCAAAAAGCAATAAAAATGAAGAACGATCAGGAGAACTGTTCTTCAAAAGGAAATTTGCACTGGGATGGGGTGGGGTGATAAATTAGGAGGGGAAACATGCTTGCACTTGAGGCAGTCTTGGGATTGGCCACACTGGTGAAGGGAAAGGGTCATTTGCAAAGAACTGGTATTGGAACATTGTAAGACTGAAACAATGGTAAATAAATTTGTAACTGTAACTCATGGTAATTAAAGATTTAAAAATTCTCACAAATATACTTTTAAAGTTTAAAGAAGACAAAAATAGAGTGTATTTTCTCTCCATTTGGGTAAAATATGAATAAACTCTCTAAAGTAAGCTGGAAAATATTCCTGACTCATTCAAATGAAATCTGTGAGCTCCAAAAATAACAATTGCTCCTAAAACCTCTAGAAAATGAGACGACACAATGCAGTGGTAACAGATCAAGTGCTCTTATCTCCCAAACATCAGAATGCGTCTGTTTGCTTAGTAACACAATGAAAAGATATATGCAAACATATTAACCATAACATTTCTCACAGGTTCTCAGACCTAAGTTTAAGAAATGCATTTGGTGGAACCTAGTTGCAATATGTGTATTTGTATTGGTTCTAAAATGTAACACAGGCAGAAATCATTGTTTTATACTTCTTGATGGCCAAGGGAAGAATATAATATCCATGCTATGAAGGAAGTAACTGATAATTTGCCTGATTTAAAAATGAATATATTCTGCTTAGTCACATGTGACATTAGTACATCAAGCATGCTTGTGCTCCTTACCATCAGCTTATGGGATCTGTAATAAAGAATTAGAACACAAACAACAGTGTACATAAAGTTGACTACAAAACAAAACCTTGAGGGGATGAAGCCAGGGAATATTTAACTGTATTTCACAGGAATGATGATGTTATTTTTTGCCCAAAGAAAAGGATCACTTTAGATGAACTCCAATCAAGAAGTTATTCTTCACACCAAAAGGAAAGGTTTTATACATGACTGGCTGGAATGTACAACACACTGAGTCTAGGAAGCTGCACAGAGGAGCCTTGTACTGTGCTGAGACATTAGCATAGTCTCACTGATAATAAGTTTTTAGAAAAGGATAGTATCTACAGCAGATGTGATAGTACAGTATGGAGCCACATCTGCCTTATGTGCAGCCTACTTAGATTCAATCCCCAGCATCCTGTATAGCTCCCTGAGCACCATCAGTAGTGATTCCTAACTACGGAGCCAGAAGTAACCCCTGAGCATCACTAAGTGTGGTCCCTCTCTTCCCCCCAAAAAAAAAAAACCTGAAAAGGACAGTATCTGATGGACCTGAAAGAGGAACATACCACCCCAAAAAATATTAGCAGTGGACTTTGAGTGGTTGCAAAACTTGGGCGTTGCTCCTCCCATGTTGTAGAAATAGTAACAAAAGGAGTGTTACATGGATATAACCATGATGGTTCATAATTTTGTAAAGCAAGAATAAATACCAAGAGAATTAGCAAATAGCATCAAGAAGAAATTGGATTGACAGTTCTGATTCTTTCCATCCTTACTCTTTATGTCTCTCTCTGACCTCTCTCTCTTTCACACACACACTCTCACTTTCTCTCTCTCCCTCTCTGTCTCTCTGTCTTATACACACACACACACACACATACTCACACACATACTCACACACAATCACACACACTCACACACATTTCCTCACTTTAGAGTTGATCTCGGAACTTGCTTTCAACAATGGAGTGTTAATGGAAGTGAGACTAAACACAGCCTCTGCAAAAGGAAGAGAAAATGTGAGCCACATTTGCTGAGAGCAGTCATAACCAGCCAGGCTCCTGCATAGCTGCAAAACCTAGGGGAATGAATGCTTCTTTTGTATATCATGGAGATTTTTGTGGTTATTTGTTATGCAGCAACAGTTAACTGAGAAGGAGAGCAATTATCCTCAAGATAAGAAAAAATTTCTTTTCTTTACTGGAAATGAGAAACATCCAGAAATTCAGGTTAAATTAAGCAACATTAGTATTGTTGGCACCTTTTAAAGAGAATTTCAGGAACAGGAAAGATAAATGGTAGTTTTAGTCCATGGAGAAAACAAACTGAATGGTCTTTGTTTCTTGACACTTATTTGATCACAGACATATAATCAGAGACAAGCCAATAAAAAATAGAAATTCTATCTGATTAAAAACAGCATGATGCTTCCTTGAAATAGAGAAGTGTTTCCTTATGCTAACCTATTTGTGATGATGTAGAGGGTTAATCAGGTACTTCTTTTTAAGACAGGAGGCTTATCTTGGTCCTCATTAACTTAATTCTAGCTTCTCAAACTAAACATTCTCTTGAGAAATTAAATAATAGAGAAACTCCCCTCCAAATCTTTTAC
Organism: Cryptotis parvus; assembly: GCA_021461705.1. Lineage (NCBI taxonomy): Eukaryota > Metazoa > Chordata > Mammalia > Eulipotyphla > Soricidae > Cryptotis > Cryptotis parvus. Next base: position 40,387 of record JAJIBD010003518.1, read on the forward strand.
TTATACTAGACTTGGAATTAAAAGTTGTTATTTTATTAAATTATATGTTTGGTGACAACCAAAAAACATGCCGAGAATTTTTAACAGATGGATTTATTAATATTTGTAAATGCATTTTTCGTTCATAAGGGACTACTCTAGAATTAGACATTCAGTGTCAGTCCTGACATGTATTGTGTATGTGACCTTTCTGGGCACTGATCACCAATGAAGAGAAACATGCACATAGTAAGTACTTAACAAATAGCAGCCACTATAGTCACCATCATCATTATCCAAATCATCATCGTCATCATCATCATCATCATTACCATCAGAAGTTTTGGAGATAAGGGACTCTGATCCAAGCTGGTCCCTGGGAGATAAATTTGGCAGGGGTTCACAGAACAAATGGAATAGGACAAGCAAACTAGAAACACCATTTTTTGTCACTTTATTGCAATACTCCTCACACCCAAATACATCAGTCAGAGAGCAAGATGTAACAGAAACACACAAATGGGGTTGGCATTGCTGCTCAATGGCGTAACAGCCAAAGGCGACTGAAATGGTCCGCCTCCCACTTCGCACCAGAGCTCAGTTAGCACACTAACAGACACACACATTCCAGGTTTGTGTCGAGATAACCCCCTCAGCACTCACTTGTGATGCTCCTACCTGTTCCCTTTGCTGCCTGCACTGCTGGCCATCTGCTTCAGTGGCATCGTGCCAGCTGACAGGACGGTTTGTCAGCTTCGCTAAAGCCCAGGGGCCAAGAAATCTTTGACACGAAACTCTTATAAAGTGAATAGCGTGCCTAGAAAATCTCTCGGCTACTTCTCCTTCTTCCTTGCCACCACCCACCCCTCTCCATCAACCTAAATAATGATGATCTTTGCTTTGCTACATTGTATTTCACCTGTTGACTTAACTAGTTGCATCTCCCATCTAAATCTTCAAATTTGGAGAAGAAAAGTATGAAGCATGTGTAGGTACCTGTAGCTGCCAAACAGACAGGTGGTGTTATTGCCTGCTTCTTGGCAGGCCTAATGGGAAGCAGTAGGGTTTCCATCAATACTCAGCTAGTATCTCCTCTAATTCCCCAATGTTCTTCTCCCTTTCCTCCATGATGTCAATCCCTCCTCCTTCCCTATCACAGTCCTTATGCAATCTGTAAAGATACAGCAAAGGTGTGGTTCATTTGTCTTCCACCTGTGATACTGCTAATGTTACTAGAAAACATTCATTAAAATACAAATAAATCAGTCTCCTAATATACAAGGCAAGATTTTAAAATAGTGCGTGCTCTCCACTATATTCTAGATTGTTTAGCCTTTGGGGCCTATAGAACCATGAGAGTAAGCATCAATTTTAAGTTCATAAAATTAATAACCAGATTAATAACCAAAAACATTTTTCATTTATATTCAATTAAATATTGGCTTTTGGGAAACATGGAGAATGTTTGAGCTGCACGCAGTAGTGCTCAGGGCTTAATCCTGGTTCTGTGCTCAGGGATCATTCTTGGCAGTGATCAGGAGACCATGTGAAGTCCAGGGATAGAAATGGGATCAACTGCCTGAAAGTGCCTTAGCCCCTATACCATCTCTCCAGTCCAAATTGGCTTTGCTTTTCCTTCAGAGAAAGCACTTAACGGTAGGATGAGGACAAATACTGAATGTTCTCACTAATCTGTGGTACATAGAATATTTAATTGCATATTGCAATATATTTAATTGCAATTGGTTAATTAATTATAAGTTTAAAGCAATTGGTTTGCTTTCCTCTAAGTAACTGTGATACAGTTTATGGTTGAAGAACACGTTCTCTCTTTTTTTTTAATATTTTATTACACCACCATGTGATATACAATTACAAAGATGTTCATGTTTGGGCTTCAGTCATACAGTCCTCCAGCACCCATCCCTCCACCAGTGCCCATCTCCCACCACCAATGTCCCCACTTCCCTCCCCCTCCCCCAGCCTGCCTCCATGGCAAGTTCCCTATCTCCTCTCTCTCTCTCCTTCTCTCTCTCCTCTCCTACACATTGTGGATTGCAACACATACATGGTACAGAGATCACCATGCATATATTCTCTCCCACATTCAATGCTCAGCTCTAGGCCGGCACCACCACTCCTGACAAATATCAGCACACCATTCCCCCTCTGTCTCACCCAACCTCTGACTCCCACATGTCCGTGGTAGATTCCACCCCTCTTTTTTTTTTAATTGAAAGATGCTCATGCAGAGTCCCGGTTCCACAGGGTTCCAACACGCACCCTCCACCCAAACCCATCTCCCATCACCAATGTCCCGTCTCCCTCCCCACCCCACCGCTTCAACCACCGGTGGCTCCGCATGTCATCTCCCCCCTCTCTATATCTCCCTCCCAACAAACCTTCCCGCTCTTCGCTCGTGGAATGCAGTGCACCAAAAGACATCACTGTTTCACCACCCTAGTGGCCCGCGCGGCTGCGACCTGGGCTTGAACTGGTTTTCTCTGTTCCTCTGGTCGTGAGGCAGTGTCCCAGCGTCCGGACAAAGAAAATGGTGGCTAGTATGATGGGCCGGAGTCTCATCCGGCCGCTTCCGGGACCCCCGGAGGCGGCGGCCCCACTCCCAAAGCCCATCTGCCCTCCTCGGGGGTTCCATGGTCAGCTAAGGCCCAGCGCCGAGCCTAGCTTGAACACGTTCTCTTTAAAATGTGCCTAGGCACTGACCAAGCAAGTGGAATCAAAGATAAACAAATGAGACCACATTAACTTAAGAAGCTCTGCACCTTAAAGAAATATAACCAAAATAAAATGACAAACCACAGAATGGGAGAAACTATTTGCTCAACACTAATATCATACATATAATAAGGAATTAATATCCAAGACATATAAGGCACTAATGAAACTTAACAAGAAAAAATCTAATCCCATCAAAACATGGGGAGAATTGATGGACAGAAACGTCCTCAAAAATAAAGAAATACAAGTGACCAAAAGGCATATGAAAAAAATGCTCTGTCAAAAAAAAAAAAAAAACTTACCCCAGGGCCGGAGGCGATAGCCCAGGGGGTAGGGCAATGCCTTGCACGCGGCAGGCCCATGCAGGCCGGGATTCGATCCCGACATCCCATATGGTCCTCCGAGCACCGCCAGGAGTAATTCCTGAGTGCAGAGCCAGGAGAAACCCCTGAGCATTGCCAGGTGTGACCCACAAAAAAAAAAATGCTCTGCATCATGAGGAAAATGTAAATGAAAATAGCAGAGAGGTACCATCTCACACCGCAGAGGCTGACACACATCAAAAAAAAAAAAAAAAACCAAGAACAACCAGTATTAGCATAGACTCACGGGATAAAGGGACTCTCACTCACTGCTGGTGGGAATATTGACTGGTCCAGCCTTCTTTGGAAAACAATATGGACATTTCTAAAAGGTCTAATAATTAAGCTTCTACTTGAAACTTAACTTGCTGAAAAACCCACTTCTAAGAATATATCCCAGAGGTCCAAAATCAAAATAAAGATATTTGCACCCCTTATTTGTTTATTCTTATCTTGAGGATAATAACTCTACTTTTCACCCCTTTGAGGCTATTATCCACAATAGCCAAACTATGGAAACAACCTAAGTGTTCAAGAATAGACAGAAGGCTAAATAAACTATGGCACATATACACAATGGAATATTACTCAGCCATATAAAAGATAAGGTCATACATTTTGCTGCTACATAGGAAGTATCATGCTGAGAGAAGTTAGAGTGAGACCAACACACAATGATTTCTCTTATATGCAAAGTATAAGGAAGCATGACTTGGAAATAATGAATGTCCAAAGGCAATGAAAATAAAGAACATGAGAACAGGTAGTCAGTGTGAAATATACCAATAGAGGGAGCTGGGCAATAGGACAGGGAGGGGCCAATGACTATAGTAAAGGAAAGATCAAACAGAGGGACGATGTAATCCTTAACAGTGGTAAAGTGTTTGGTACGAAACCCTGTCAGCAGTGGTACAGTAAGCTACAGTGCAAACACATGCTCCTTAAGGTGGCAGACTCGGTGGTTGGGAGGCAAAGGGGGGAAAATTGGTGAAGGGAAGTGGGCACTGCTGAATGAATTGGTATGGAAACATGTATGCCTGAAACACAATCACTAATAAATTTGTAATTTCACAGTGACTAATACAAAAAGAAAATAAATAAAACTAAAATATGCGGAGTCCTTGTCAGAGCAGACATTCCAAAGGTTGAGTGTTATCTGAGAGGAAATGGACATGACAGGCAAAACATGGAGATATTGTCCAAGGTACTTCTCCTGCCCCAAGGAAGAGACTTCTTAATTTGGGACTGAACCTGGCCACAGATTCAAATTGAAACATTCACTAGGCATTTAATGGGAGTCTCATCTCTTCATCTGTTACAAGCAATTTTTGGAGCTCTCAAAGATTCAAGCTCTCAAATATTCAAAATCTTGAACTACCATGCTTCAAAATAAGCCCTTTTAGACTAATGGTTTCTTCTACCACTCTCATTGCTCCACAGAGACTTTCTAATGTATTTGAGACTCTTGTAATGCAATGTAAACCCCTAAGGGTCAGGTGCCAGTTTTGTAGTTCTTCCCACCTGTAATCTCTTAGTTAACTCCTCATTGATAAAAATCTTAATTACACTTAGTGAAAAGATTAAATCAATAGTTTTTAAATTTCCTGGTGTTTTTGCTTCCTCTTAGTACTTCCTCATGCTACTTACATTGATATTTCAAAAGAAACACTACGAGATATCAAAATTTTTTTCACTTTTGAAAGAGGACCCCAAAAAAGAATTAAATTCTTGAATTCTAGCTGAATCCACATTTACAATGAACTATAACCCCCAAAAGTGGGAGGGGTAATGGTAGAGTTGATATTTCAACATTACCACGTTTTGCGCGACAATGTGTGTATCGCCAGCACACATGTGTGTAGATTTTCCCCTGATGTACAATCTCAGTAAAATCTCAGAGAGAAAAAAAGTCAGACATACATAGCATAGCAATCAAGGGCTAATGAAGATCCAGGTATTAAATCAATTAAGAAGTATCAAAAGCTACCTAATCATCAAGGAACAAAATTGGCACCACAATATGTAGTGAGTATGGGAAAGCCTAATTTACTAAACATACCCTGCAGTCACATAATTGCATGTAATTTTACCAGCATAATTAACTAATTTAATTACCACTTCTCAAGTGCATCAATTATTGACATTACAGAGTTTTCAGACAGCAGAATTACTGTGTGGTACATCCAGAGAATGCAAAATGCTTTGTATGCTGGCTTTCCCAGTCATAGTCAACTCCTGAAGAATGTGGAGTTGGAGGAGGGAAAATTCCTGTCGTGGAAGGCTCAGTTGGTGGGAAGGTTTAAAAGGAGGAGCACCCACAGATGTGTCTGGCATGAGGCAGAGAAGAGAAGGCAGTCCCAAGACTATATATTTCAAAGAATTCTTTTCAGGATAAAGCCAAAATGCGCAAACTCAGAGAAAGGAATAGAAGACTAACTTGTGTGTTTGTGTTGTGTTTGTGTGTGTGTGTGTGGGAGAGAGAGAGAGAGAGAGAGTGATGTCATGTGGCAGTTTTAAGTCTGTCTAGGGATACTTTCAGGAAGGTAAAGAAAGGAAATAAAACAGGAGCTTGAAAATTTTATTAAAATACTGAAACTTAACCTTTGAGAATACACTTTTTCACTTTAGTATCTTTTTTGAAAAAACATAACTGACTAAAATATTTTATGTGAGGAATCTTCCCATGAAAGTATTTGATATTGTCAGATCAGTGTGGGCTGCTCCCAGATAGGTCAGAGCTTGAAACATGTTTGAGAGAGAAAAGTAGCCAACAGCAGTGGAGACTGTTTCAAGTTATGAAATTTGTGAACATAGTTGGTGGATTCTATAGAAGATTCAGTCTCTGGAAGGTTCCACGTGGTTTGTGTTTCTTTACCCAATGTAGTTAAACTTTGTACTTTGTTTCATAGTGTGGGAAGTGGCTGCACTGTGAAGTAGTTAACATTAACAGGTGTGTGAGTGCATGTGTAAGTGTGTGTGTGTGTGTGTTGGTAGTTAAGGTAACTTGGTTACAAAAGTGTTGACATTTATGGTTCTGCTGTACAAAGTAACTGAACCATCACCACCACCAAAATGTCTGAGACCCTCTGGCACAGCCTTATATTTCTTCTTATCTGCCTCTTCCTTTCCACCAACTCCTGCCACTGTGTGTAACAAGAGGTCTGCAATTAAAGCCCATTTGCCTGTCATCATTTGATACCATCTATGTCCTTGTTTTATTTCTCAACATACATAGCACAAGTGAGTGAAACACCTGGTTTTGAAGTTGAAGATGTCCAACGTCACTTACATAATATCCCTAGTTGCATGCAAGTTTCAGAAAACTGCAAGATTCCATCTTTCCTTATAGCTTTTGCAGGGCATTTTAATCACTTACTAAAGATAAAAAGAAATGAGACTGGTACATCTTTCTTCCTGAGTCCTTGGATAACTACAATGGCTTTGGATTTAAATTAGATTTTAGGTTCTTTATTGACTTTGGGAAGAAGAACGAAGTCTTTATTACTTGTATCTTTAAGAGTTTTCTTATTGCACCACTTTTAAGTGACTTGGTTAAGCAATTCGAAATTAACAACAGCAAAATACATGGGTCATAATGGTTGAAAATCAAATTACTCTTGAGATCGAAACCTTGCATTGGACAAAAATTTCCAGAGCCCAGGAATAAGAGGTTGAAAATTAATTGGGTCAGGTTTTAAAAACCTCAGTTTCTGTGATTCATACTTATTTACTTTCTGTAATAACCATGTTACAACTGAAGTTGGAAACACAGAATTATTACCTCATCCTTGGTAATAAGCTTATTTCATGAAGTAGGGCAAAGTTGAAAAGTACACAAAGTTTCTCTTTGGCACTCTGGGCAGCCCCCTCCCCATTCCATCTTTTCTGTGATCATTCTCTTCCACTTCCACTCTCAAGTCACAGAGCTCCTTTTGGCTTGTCCTAACTATATGATAGCTATTTAAATTAAGTCAATAAATATCTCTTATAGAGATGTCAAAGGGAGTTTTCTGTGATTTTCTACATGAAATTTCACATAGGGAAGGGAAGGGAAGGGAAGGAAGGAGAAGGAAGGGAAGGAAGGGAAGGAAGG
>JAJIBD010003519.1:0-160606 GCA_021461705.1 Cryptotis parvus
GGAAGTAACCCCTGAAGCATCTCCAGGTGTGACCCAAAAGCAAAAACAATATTTCACAAGTCCAGACATTCTTTGCTTGTTCTGTCTGTGCAATTGTACAAATGTTCTATTATTATATTCTGTAATGCTTCTCACTAAAGAAGCACATTATTAGTGGCATATATTGTGTTTTATATATTTTATAGTAATCCAAACTATCAAACCAAAATTAGAAAATATTAAATACTTCAAAATTATTAAGATTTTGTCATATTAGGTTTTCTAAGAGTTTATGATGCAATAAATATTTTGATTCTTTACAGCTGTTTCAGTGTATTTGCTTGTTTTTGAGTCAAACCTGGTGACGCCAGGGGTTACTCTTGGCTCTGCACTGGTAACTACTGGTAGTACTTGAGGAGACATATGGGATGCTACAGAACACGGGTCCACTGCATGCAAGGCAAAAGCCTTACCCTCTGTGCTGTAACTCTAGCCCCGCTATTTTAAAGTTTATTTCGATTCTTAGAACATTGAGTGTTCAAAGCAAAACTTGTATGTTTTTCCCTTAGTATTTGATTGCCAGTTATAACAGAAATCAGTATCACAGAAATCAGTATACAAAAAATGTTTTACTTGTTTTTTTGGGGAAAACTTCTAGGAACAGACTATGATGGAGAGAAATATATGTACTGTCCCTGGGGAAATGCCAGTGGCACTTTCATATTGATATTTTGTTACTTCAGTAGTTTCTAAAATTAATTTGTCATCCTGACACCTAATATAATTCCTCTTGCCTTCTATTTCCAGAAGCAAATGTACATGTTAATTATTTGGTTACTTATGTCCTTCATTTTAAATGTTCATTTATTTGTGTGCTTCATTCTCTTTATTTAGTCCATTTCTGCTTCCTGTTTTTTCTAAAATATCTCTCAAATACATGCTTTGTTCTTTGCATTCATACTTCATTTTCTTTTTTTTTTTACAAAACTTTGGGTTGGGTTTCATTAAATATCCAGACATTTGGGTGGGTTAGGGTTTTGTTTTTTCCACAGTGTTCAGCCAACTTGGCAGTCTGTGTGAAAAACCAGGGGGAATGACAGTGCTTGGGCAGACCCCCGCGGTGCAGGGGTCATCTGGGCCTCCCTCTAGTACACACAAGAGCCTCTCAGAGACACACTGGTAGTGCTGAGCGCCTGTACGGCTGCATCTGTAGATGGGACCATGTGGAGCCAGAGATTGAACTGGAGATGTTCCTTCTTAGAGCTGCATAGTATTCCACTGTGTATATTTACCACAACGCCTTGATCCATTCATCTCTAGTTAGGCATTTGGGTTGTTCCATATCTTGACCATTGTAACTAAATGTGGTGATGAACATAGGTGTGCCTACAAATAACCTTTTGAATCAGTGGTTCCAGATTTTAGGATAGATGCCGAAAAGTGGTATTGCAGGGTTGGCGTAGTAGTTCTGTTCCTATTTATTGGAGAATTCTCCATACGACTTCCCTTAGGGGTTGAGCCAGTCAACATTCCCACCAGCAGCGGATTAGAGTTTCTCACATCAGCCCCCACCAATGCTGGCTGCTTCCAGATTTTCTCATATGTGGCAAGGCTTAACCCCTGTGTCTCTCTCTCTGACCCTAGGCAGTAGTTTGAGGCATAGAGAACACAATTAGTTAAGGCACTGGGATTTCAGTGTAGCTGGGGTCAGGAGGTTTATTACTTCATAGCCAGGAGTGTGTATGGAGGACTGAAGATGGAGAATGGGCCCAAGAACAAGGGCATTGGATAAACTGGAAGGTTAAGACTTTTCCTGGGAGACTGCAGTAGACAAGTGACTTCTATTTACAAGGCTCTGGAAACATTATCTCTTGTTTACCTTTATACATGCATCATCCTCGCAGTTTCTGGGTCGTAGGATCCCAGTAAGTGTCAGTTAAATGATTCCAATTCAGCAGGTTTGAATTTTATTGTTTTTTTTTCCCTGACAACAGCATTATAACACAAGAAGCAGTGCACTTAGCTCCTGCAGTCATCAGAAGAAACACAGTGAGCTAAAGCAGTGCCTTTTAGCAGGAGAGGAATTAATTAAAACATATTGGGGGGGATAGCAAAAACTTGGTAGCAGAACTGAAGATGTTCTTTGCCAAGATTGAAATATAATGTGTCTGGGGATGCGAAGACGCCAGGCATGTGTGAGGGTCTGCGTTCTTGCCCCAGCAACACATGTCAGGAATGGGGGTGAGGGAGGCACCACAACTTCACAGCATTGCCGGGCCTGGCCTTGGGGACACCCAGACACTTGCGCACCAGACCATCAGGCCAACAATACCAGGAGTGACACCACATTGCCAGGCACCGCAACAATCACTGGTCTTGGCCCCTGTAAACCAAATCAATATATAATAGTGTTTTTTGCAATAGGATTATTTACTGATGTAGTGTACTCTTTGGCAAGTCTCGGCATCACATTATATTGTTTTCCTCATTCTATAAACATTACTTACTAATATTTAGTAATGATGGTACTAATTGTAACCTAGGACATACCAGAAGATATTCTTAAGAATTTAGTGGAAGAACTTCCCCAGCCACGCAGAGTGCCCCGACGCCTAGATGAATACACGCAAGAAGAAATTGAGGCTTTCCCCGAGAGTGTGGTCCCCGCCAAGTTTTCTGTTTCTTGTCTTTTATTTTGCTCTTTTTTTTTAAATAAAAAAATGAAAAAGTTTGAGTTTATGATTCCCTCCTAATTAACCAAATGGTAGGATCCTTAAGAATGGTAAAAGTGAACTTGGGTCTGCTTTGTAAATCTTTCTTGCAAATAAGCTCTGGAGGCAGACATTCAAACAAAGTATCAAACACTTAAGACTGGGAAGATAGACGCAAGAACGTGCATGGATGCCTGTCGCTTGTAACTGTCATATTTTGTTTGGGTTGACATTACTTGTACTGTTGGGGAAAGAAAAATAAATTGGCGGTAACCTGAAACAAAATAGTTCTCCGCTTTGCAGATTGTTTGATTAATCCAAGAATATCACATAATGAAGACTTTTAAATTCTGGTTACTTATGGACGTCTTAATCTAAACTGGAAATAGAAAAAGGAAACCCTTTGCCTTCCTCTTGCTAAAGTCTGGAGAGCTACTTAGATTTGACAAGCCACATCTCTTCCTACTGTTCCCGGGCTTTTTTTAAAAATTTTAATATTTTCTTATACCACCATGAGATATACAGTTACAAAGATGTTCATAAGATGTTCATATTTGGGTTTCGGTCATACAGTGTTCCAGCACCCATCCCTCCACCAGTGCCCATTTCCCACCACCAATGTCCCCATTCCCTCCCTCCTCCCCTAGCCTGCCTCTGGCAAGTTCTTTATCTTTCTCTTTCTCTTTCTCTCTTCCTTCCCAGCTTCTTTGTCCGAGGTACAGAACTTCCCATGACCTGGCCTCTCCTTGTGTCTTCTACTTATATTTTCCCCTTCCAATCCCAGATACTTAAGATTGCCACTCTTTTTTTGTGCAGTTTGACTCTTTGTTGTGCTGTTACGCCTGCATAAAGCACCTTGTCTCTTGCCTCTTCCTGGGATAAGGCACTCATTTTGTTACTGTTCACTAAATTTGGGCGATATTGCTTCCAGCCCCCTGGAATGCTAGGAGAATGTCAGTAGCATTGGGTACAATTGGGGGAAAGTGGGAGCCAGTTTGTTTCTTTACTTAAAGAAGGCAGATTTCTGGGGCCGCTGGAAAGATGGGTAGTAGCCCACCTGGTTTGGGGATATTCTGCTTGATATCTGAACTTCTGATGCCCTCTCCTTTAAGTCATACCTACTACCAAGAGCAGGCGTAGTGCCAACATACTCTGCCATAATGCCCATAAATGCTTCTCTGCAGCAACACCAGGACTCTGGAAGAGTCAGGGCTGCCTCTTACCAATGGTTGCATTCCCAGTGCATAAAAAAGTACTTCACTCCATTGGGCCTCAGAAATATTGCCAGAATTTACAGTGAGTCACCGGAAAACCACACAAAACTGTTTGCTTACTCATGACCTGCGCAAGACAGGCTATCTTCCCGGGAGTATTCCCAGAGAGAGACTCTCAGTATTCTGAGATTCCTTCCTCTATTGGCTCTTTGACCCAAGAGGTCCCTCCTCCCATTCTGAAAATCCTAACCTGTCACTAACCAGTATCACATGTTTGTACAGTAATCTTCAGTCTTACCGCACCTGGTAGATTCTCCTGGACTAAATACACTATTGATAAGAAGCCTATTATTAGTGACCATGTTCTGATATGGTCCAGTTGCTCAGCTCTGTGCTGTGTTTCTGTGCTAAGTGTTTCTGTGTAAATCCTCCACAGACCTGAAAGATAAATATATTATTTCTTAGAGTAAGCCAAGGGTCAGCTGGTGTGTAGTGCGGCCTGGATTGTGTCTAGTGTTTGATTCCAAAGCCTGTGTTCTTTGTACAGAGGCAAAATTTTTCTTAATTTGCTTTTTCTACAAATACATAGTAGCATTTCCTTCTGTGCAAGATATTGTGATGGGCACTAGGTAATGGAGTAACATTTCTGCAGGTTATATTTAATGTTATTATAATCAGAATTCTGATCTAATTTCTTATTTAACTATAGTTATTTTCAAGGAGACTTTTAGAGAAACTTAGAGCCACTTGATACTTTTTAAACTACTACTCAGGGAATGAATTTTCCTTCCCTTTCTTTTTATTCCAAATTTTCTTATGGCCGCAAATATGCATTAAACACCAGACTTTCCTTTATTACCGCTGAAGTTATGATCTTTCCTCTCTAAAAGCCACACACCACATATGTTAACTTTGGTCCCAAAATAATAGTGTACATATTCTCTGGAGTTAGAGGATGTATCCTGATAGAGGTATGCTGGTTGCTCAACATAAATCATTCAACATCTCAGACTCCTATACCCTAGAGCTGACAACAAATCCTGAGGACTTTTTATTACCATGAAATGCATATATGATCAGGGAAAAATAATGGGCATTTTTTTTAATGAACCAAAAACTTACTAAGAAGTAGTTGATCTTTTAATTCAGGTCTAATAGAAATGTCTACACTGATGAGAAGTGTAGGCAGTTTAATACATCATCTGATTGAAGAACTAAATTATTGTATTTTAATTTAAAGTTAAGTAGCTGCAACTGGTTAGTGACTATCTTATCAAAGTGCCATTGCTCTTTTGTAAATCTGATTAATATCTAGTATTAAATATTCATTTGAATCGGAATTAAAATATATGATGTAAATGTGAGGTAGATAAGCTTTTAGAAGGAAAAACAATAGCTTCTTCTCCTTTTTGAGAAAGGAGCCTGTGGGGCTGGAGCAGTAGTACAGTGGCTAGGGTGCTTGTCCTGCTTCTGACGACCGGTTTGATCCCTGGCACCCCAGATTGTCCTCCAATGTTGGTCAGGAGTAATTTCTGAGTGGATAGCCAGGAATAACCCTGAGCACCCCCAGGTGTGGCCCAAAAAAAAAAGGAGCCAGTGTAAAGTATGCTGTTATTATTTAAAAACCTCAGCCAAGGGGCTAAGGAGACAGCCTAAAGAATTGGAGCACATGGTTTGTGGGCAGGAGTTCAGGCTTTGGTCCCTTGAGCTCCACTGGGTGTGGCCCAACAGTGAAAACTATAGCTGAGCCAAGATTATAATCTTCCTTGGAAATGTAATAATTGGAACTCTTTCAGGGTAGACCTGATGGTATGTCTGCAGAGCCCTGACTGCAGCAGATATACCTGATTGCACCATATTTATGTAGACCTATTGTTTAAGGAGACCCAAAAAAACTGACTTTGGCTTTTGTTTCCTTAGTAAAAACTTTAAAATAAGTTTATAACAAAAATAAACACTTTGTAACTAGAACTAGTGTAACTTTCTGGTTAAATATATATTTGTTAGTTTTTACATTGGCTTTTGAGCAATCATAGCAGTTGTCAAAAACTTGAACCAGTCGGCAATTGAAAAAATTGTTTTAATAAGTAAAAACTGCCATCATTGGGATTTTATGTAAAAGTATTTAAAAGCACTTGGAGAAGTTTTATTTTCACAGACCTCATTTCAGTATTGTAGGTTTCCTGATGCTTGATCCTTATTTAAACAGTTTTTTTTTATCATAAGCAAGGAGGGAAAATATCTAATAGGAGAAAACTGTGGAAACAGCCGTTTCTCACATGAGAATTATAGTTTGTACACCTCACTTCTTAAAATAGTGATATTTTAGTATATTAGTATCTAATATACTCTCTTAGATATAAAAATATTATGCTTATGTTAAGCTATTGTGTATGTTACAGAATTGCTATGTTACAAAGTTATAGTTCAAATTTTTAAATGGCACAATTACTATTATATATCACAATTGTAGAGAGTGCATTTAGAATTCATTACTCAAAAAAGAAAACAACAGCACTAGCTTTTCTTTGTAATTCAGTTGCCTGAGATTTTCACTTTCCAGTGGACAACTTATTTTAGTACTATCAATGATTATTTCTATAATCATTGCAGTTTTGCCAACATAATATGAAACCACAAAAAATCATGGAAATTATAATGCTATCACCTTATAAAAACTGTTTATTATATAAGGTAAAAGAAAATTTAAAGATTTTGTGCAAATAAAAATTTTCAAAAAATGAGCCTGGGGTGATAGTCCAATGGGTAGGATATTTGCCTTGCATGGAGCCAACCCAGCTTTATCCCAGCATCCCATATGGTCCCCAAAGCACTGCCAGGATTAATTACTTAGTGTAGTCAGGAGTAACCCCTGAGCATCACGGGTGTGACCCCCAAAGCAAAAAAAAATAAAATTTCCGAAGAATTTTTCTTAGGGAGAAAAAAATGTGTGGGAGACAGAGTGATAGTACAGCAGGTACACTTGTGTTGCATGTGACCAATCCAGGTTCAACGCTGACACCCATGTAGTCCCCTGAGCCTGCCAGCAGTGACCACTCAGCACAGAGACAGGAGTAAGTTCTGAGCACAGGGGAGCGACCCCTGCCCCAAAAGAAAGATTTGGTGTGTGGTGGCCGGAAAAATGGTTCAAAAAGCTTAAGGGGCTTCCCTTGCATGCAGCCAACCCCAGTACAATCTACTACTGCGTATGGGCTCTTAAATGTCCCCTGACTACAGTTAGGCATAGCCCCGCATACTTCCAGATGAGACCCAAAAAACCCAACAGACTTTGAACAAGGAGTGCTACTATTTTCTTTGTCTTTTGTGTAGCTGTAGAAAAGAATAGGGATTTAGGCTCAACTGCATACGATATGAAATCTAACTCTTTAATATAGATTTAGGTGGTTATATTTAGGCAAGGGGAGTTGGGCTACATGCTGGAGGCTGCTCCTAGCTTCATGTTCAGAGTCATTCCGTTGTGCTGGGGAACTGTGGTCTGGGGATCAAACCTGGGGCTCCTGCAGGCACAGAGCCTGCGCTCCGTCCTTTGTCATCTCCCTGCACTAGATTCTCAGTTCAAAGTAATATACGGGAAAAAATGTCGATGACTTAAAATGTGTTTCAGATCAGGGACTTAATTAAAGACAATAGAGATGGATTTTTTTTACCTTCTCAGAATCTTTTCATAAGAAGTTGAAATCTTGGGGACTAGAAAGATAGTAGAGTGGGTAAGGTACTTGCCTTGAACGTGGCTGTGCTGGGTTCGATCCCCAACATCACTTTTGGTGTCCTTCCTTCTGTGCCCTCCACACACACACAGCACTGCCAAGAGTGATCCCGAACACAGCCAGGAGTAAGTAAGCCCTGAGCACAGTTGGATGCCCCAAAAAAAAAAAAAAAAAATAAAGCTGAAATCTGGATATCTTTAAGATTTTCCATCATTTTATGCTATTCCAAGTCATGTGGATTTTCCTACATGATTTAACTTACTGTGCTTCTTTTCACAGTCAGAAGTTATTAGCTGGACTTGGAGAACATTCTAACTTTCCCTCTCAACCAGCTCAGCATTGGCTTAACCCAGTAGACCTCAGTGTTTCCAGCACTGGATTTTGTTCAGAGTTGGCATTCCAGACTGCACTGTTCTTTTGAATATGAACAGATTAGGATTTACTGTAAAAATAGAAAGTTTTTTTTAAAGAAACAGAAGTTTCATCTACATTCATAGTTAACAAAGCTTATTATTGAAAATTAGTAATTAAATATAGTGACAATTCCTATTGTAAAAATAATAGTGAGTGAAGATGGTTAAGTTAAGGATATGAATCTGCCATCTTCCAATTTGCTTATTTATTACTAATAAAACTCTTTCTCAACTCAATGAAAGCAAACAGACTGTGGTTTAAACTTCCTTAAAATTGTTTTAGTTTGTATGTTATTTAAAAAAAACTAAAAAAGAAAAAATACTGCTGAGGTACAGAGAGATAATACAGTGGTAGGGCTATTGTCTTGCACATGACTGACCCACGTCCGATCTCTGACACTCCAGCTGGTCTTCTGAGCAACAGTCAGATGTGCTCTCCCATAAAATATGAAAAAGCGCTATAGGGGGTAAGCTGGAGAGATTCTATAGTAAGTGAGGCACTTGCCCTGCTAGCGGCCATCTTTGGTTCAGTCCCCACAACTTTATACAGTCCCCTGAGCTCCAACAGGAGTAGTCCTTGAACACAGAGCTAGGAGTAAGCCCTGAGCCAGGTGGGTGTGCGCTACCCCCCTGCCCACCCTGTCCCATCCAAAAAAAAAAATAGCACTGTTGAACTTGGTTGTTGTTTTACATACCCTGCAGTGCTCCGGACTTACTCCTGGCTCTGCACTCAGGGATCACTCTTAGTGGGGGGTGTGGGGACCATTAAGGCTGTCTGGGATCAAAGACATAGCAGTGTAATACAGGGCAAATGCCCTAGTGCTGTACTACCTCTTCGGTCCCTGTTGAGCCTTTTATAATTAGGCTGGTGATATAAGCTTAAAGAAATTAGTATAAAGATTCTGTT
Organism: Cryptotis parvus; assembly: GCA_021461705.1. Classification (NCBI taxonomy): domain Eukaryota; kingdom Metazoa; phylum Chordata; class Mammalia; order Eulipotyphla; family Soricidae; genus Cryptotis; species Cryptotis parvus. Next base: position 8,953 of record JAJIBD010003519.1, read on the forward strand.
ACTTTATTGTTATTTATAGAGCTAAAATCTTTAGTTCAAGGAAGATGTGATATTGGTGGGTTTCCTGGAAGGGTTTGTTCTATAAAATTTCATCTACAAAATGGAAACAACTCTGAGTTCAGGTTAAACTGACATTTTAATATTCTTAAGATAATACCACTGTCTAAATCTGAATTCTGGCCCTTTAAATGTTTTGTTGAAGTTTGTGTTTACTGAGAAACATAATTTAGGTGTGATAATTTACTCTGCCATAAGATCTGTGGGAGAGTAAAATAGTTTTAAGTGTATTGCAGTTAAGATGCACCGAATTTAATGGATTTACAACTGAAATGTAATGCTTTTTATTTTCCTCATCGAAAAATTACCTTAATGAATTTATAATAGTCCTTCTCTAATTGAAGTATGACAGAAAATTGTGTGTATATAGTTTGGTTTAATTTAATTCACTAACTAGTGTTTTCCTACCAGCCTGTAATGAAAACTGCCATCTCCTACATTTTTCCTGAAACCAGAAGATAAATTCCGTTTATGGAAATGTTCCATTTTCAGGATAATGTAAATGTGTTGACCTGTGTCATTTCTGTGTTCTTAATGTGAGGCTGCCCTTTTCACAGCATTTCGCTTGTTCATTTTGTGAGTCACAGGCAGTGTTAAGAAGAATGTTTGTTGGTGAAGAATTCGTTCTAAAACTTGAGGATTGTGTGAAATCTAATGTGTTTTGCATGGTTTTGAGCAATTACAAGTAATATTTTTTCTATAGCTTAAACAGATCTTTTGTAAGTTTTATTTCTCACTTGCAAAGGTACTAATAATATTTTAAAAGTCATTTTACAGAGAGTTTTCTGCCGGGTGACAAATACAAAGTACATTGTTCCTATAGAACATTTAACAGATATGAAAGTTGAGTACATTTTAGCAACTTAATTAAAGAAAGTTTTAAGATGGAAAATTCAATAGTCCTTAAGTATATATTCAAACACATACTTAATTTTTTTTAAATATTTTATTGTACCACCGAGAGATATAAAATTACAAGACGTTCATGTTTGTTATTCAGTCACACAGAGTTCCAGCACCCATCCCTCCACCCATGCCCATCTTCCACCACCAATGTCGACACTTCCCTCCCAATTCCCAATCCTGCTTCAAGGCAGGTTCTTTATCTCCTCCTTTCTCTCCCCACCCCCAACAACTCACTTCCCTTTCTTACATTGTGGATTTTAGTAAATACATTTAGAGGTTATCATGTGAATCTTTTTGACTATAGTCAAAGCACAGTTCTCAGATGGCATCATTTTCAATGATTATCAGCAAACAGTTCCCTACTCTGTCTTACCTAGCCTATGACCTCACATGGTATACCGGATTTTGAGACGAAGCCGGCGCCTCATGGGGATAGGGTTGTGTCCAGCTGTGAGTCCAGACTGAAGGATGACTGTGTTTGTTCAAACACATACTTTAAAGCTTAAAATTTTTATCTTTATAATAAAATCTTCATAGGTAAATGCCAAAAAAAAATTTTGATATTAATAATCTCTCTAAATGTCATTGTATTGCATTTTATTAAGGTATAGAATAAACAGTTTAATGGATCAGAAAGCAAAATCCATCTTTCTGCTACTCTAAAGATACATCCTTGAACTCTCAGGACAAACACAGGCTCAGAGTGAAATATTGGAAAACAATCATACAAATTAAATGGGAAACTATAAAAGCAGGGACAGCTATACTTGTGTCAGACCACATAGTGTTCAGGTTTAAAAAGTAATAAGAGATAGGGACAGCCATTGCATACTGGATAAAGGATCATTAGACCAAGAAGACTTAAAACTATTATTCACATATATATACCATATGGACAACTGTCGGGCGCCCGCGGGTCCCCGACAGTGCCGGGAAGCGAAGTTCCCTTCTACCTCCGGCCGGCGAGGAATAGATGAGCACTCAGGGATCCGATGAGGTTTTAAAAGACTTTACTTATCACAGGTTCAGGCATACAAATCAGCAAAAGGAAAAACCCGATGCTTAGGATTCCAGGCTAGAACCCCAGCCACGTGTAGGCCAAGATGGCGACCACCACGTGTATAGGCTTTGGGAAAGGAGAAGAACACTTCCAAGCAGGGCGACCGCTCACAGCGAGCAACAGCCCCCAAAGAAGCGCGGGAGAGTGAAACCGGGCTAGTTTATACCCATGCAACTCAGGCCTTCCCTCCCATTGTTATGGGAAAGCAGGGAGTGTTAAATGTCCTTAGATAATCCCCTCCCTGCACCCTCACCTAGGCCCTTTAGTGTGCTAATGTTTTGAGCCAAATGCCCTTAAAGGAGTCCTGCAACAGACAACAACGTTTATAAAGCAGTGCTAATAGATCTTAGGCAATGCATCAGCAACAACACAAAAGTAGAGGAGACGTTAATCTTCCATCATTAGACAGATCAAACAGACAAAATATCAGCAAGGAAACAGGAGCCTTAAATGGGATTTTTGGAATAACTGGAACGAATATATATGGACCCTCCATACTAAAAAAAAATGTGCATCTTCAGTGTACATGAAATATTTTCCATAATGAACAACAGGCTGGGATATAATTTGAGTACTTATAAAGTCATGAAATTAGAAATTGTATATCAAGTATGTGGATGACAATGCCACGAAGGTAAAAATTAACCATCAGAAATCCAGGAAAGGCTCTGGACATTGGGTGGGACGGCTTACCTTGCATGCAATCAACTCAGGATCAATCTCCAGCATCCTATATGGTCCCCTGCACTCAGCCAGGATTAATTCTTGAATGCAAAGGCAGGAGTAACCCCTGAGCAGTTGCTGGATATGGCCCCAAAAAAAAATAAAACCCTCTTTTAAGAGGACACAAGGAAATGAAAACACATTCCCTGCTCATGGATCATGAGAATCAACATTGTAAAAATGATTAGAGCTTTATATAGATTCAGTGCAGTCCCTATAAGAATATCCATGATGTTCTTCAAAGAAATTGACCAAACATTCCTGAAATTTGTATGTAATAATAAATGCCCACAGATAGCTAAAGCAATCCTTGGGAAAAAGAAGATGGGAGGAATCACCCTTCCCACTTCAAACTCTACTACAAAGCAGTAGTAATTAAAACAGCATGATATTGGAATAAAAACTGATCTGTGGATCTGTGGAATAGAGTTGAGTATCCTGACACCCAATGTCAAATACATGATCAATTTAATCTTCGATAAAGGAGGAAAAGTATAAGATGGAGCTAGGAAAGCCTCTTCAACAAGTAGTGGTTGGAAAACTGCAGCTACATGTAAAAAATGAATTTGGACGTCTGTAACACCATACACAAAAAATCAGATCAAAATGGATTAAAGATCTTAATATCAGACCTGAATCCATAAAGTGCGTTGAAGAAAATATAGGAAAAACCCTCAACGACATTAAAACTAAAGGCATCTTTAAAGACAAAACACCACTAACAAAACAACTAGAAGCAAAGATAAACATATGAGGCTACATGAAACTAAAAAAGCTTCTTCACCTCAAAAGAAACAGTGACCAAGATACAAAAAGACAGTCCACAGAATTGGAAAGAATATTCACCCAATACCCATTTGATAAGTAGTTAATATCCAGGATATATCAGACACTGGTCAAACTTTTCAGGAAGAAAACGGCCAACCCCATCAAAAAGTGGGGAGAAGAAATGAACAGAAACTTCGACAAGGGAAGAAATTCAAATGGCCAAAAGACATATGAAAAAATGCTCATCATCACTAATCATCAGAGAGATGCAAATCAAAACAACAATGAGATATCATCTCACACCACAGAGACTGGCACATACCCAAAAGAGCAAGAACAACAAGTGCTGGTGTGGATGCCGGCTAGAAAGGGACTCTCATCCATTGTTGGTGGGAATGTTGACTGGTACAGCCTTTTGGGAAAACAATATGGACATTCCTCCAAAGACTAGAAATTGAGCTCCCGTTTGACCCAGCCATACCACTCCTGGAAATATACCCTGGGAAGCCAAAAACACACAGCAGAAACACCATCCGCACTTTTATTTTCATAGCAGCACTATTCTCAGTACCCAGAATCTGGAAACAACCAGAGTGCCCAAGAATTGATAGCTAGATAAAGAAACTTTGGTACATCTATACAGTGGAATACTATGCAGCTGTTAGAGAAAATGAAGTTATGAAATTTGCCTATAAATGGATGGACATGGAGAGGATCATGTTGAGTGAAATTAGCCAGAAGGAAAAAGACAGGTATAGAATGACTGCATTTACTGGTGGCGGGATCGGTGCTGGAACACTGTATGACCAAAACCCAAGTATGAACTTTTTAATTGTATATCTTTGTAACTGTAAAAATACAAAAAATTTTAAAAAAAAGAATGACTGCATTTATTTGCATGACATATATATATGTATGTATGTATATATGTGTATAGATATATATACACACACACACATATATATACACACATACATATTATGATAACAGTATCCAAGATCAGGTGAAACATGGATCAGGCGGTCTTGTCAAAGGTAGAAATTACCGCAAATGTGTGGGAGTCAGATGTTAGGTAAGACAGAGAATGGAGGGGCCGGAGCAATAGTCCAGCGGGTAGCGCGCTTGCCCTGCATGCGCGCCGGCTTGTGCCGGCCCAGGTTCAATCCCTCGGCATCCCATATGGTCCCCCAAGCACCGCCAGGAGTAACTCCTGAGTGCAGAGCCAGGAGAAACCCATGAGCATTGCCGGGTGTGACCGCCAAAAAAGCAAAAAAAAAAAAGGAATTTTAAAAAAAAGACAGAATGGAACAGTGTGCTAATATTGTCAAAAAGTGCTAATGCCAACCTAGAACTGAGTATTAGATACAGGCAAAAAAGATACACATGATAACCTCTAAATGTATGTATTGCAATCCACAATGTAAGGGAAGGATGAAAGAGAAAGAGATAAAGAATCTGCCATAGAGGCAAGTTAGGGGAAGGGGAGGGAAGCAGGGACACTGGTAGTGGGAAGTGTGCACTGGTGGATGGATAGGTTCTGGAACACTGTTGACCTAAACCCAAACATGAACATCTTTGTAATTGTATATCTCACTGTGGTATAATAAAATATTGAAAAAAAAAGTAAGAAAATGCAAAAACATAAAAAATAAAAACCAAAAAAGGGACAGGAGATGCTATCACATTTGGAAACTGAATAAGATACACTTAAATAGCCATTAGGTAAAAGAAGTAAAAATATTCCCTGAGACAAATGTGAATGAAGATGCAAACTATCAAAACCTATGGTACTCAGCCAAAGTAGTAAAGGGAAGGCAATGCAGACTTATCAGGAATCAAGAACAAACAACTCCATTTCTCAAAGCTTGAGAAAATGGGGGAGGGTTATTTCACTTCCCAAAGTTAAGTGGAAACAAGAATCTTCTGATAATCTATGAAGCCCACTTTATCCTAATACCAAACACAGATTTTAATTTAACAGCATTACAGACCAATGTCCCTAAGGAATATTAATATAGAGATCATCAACAAAATCTTAACACACTGAACCCAACTGTATATCAAAGGATCATATACACTATGAGGAGATGTCAAAGGTTGATTCAGCCTGATCCAAAGGGAATCATTCCAGGAATGCAAGGATGGCTTAATATATGCAGATCAATTAATGCAATATGCCATAACAACAGTAATAAATATACCATATCAACAGTAGTAAAAATAAAAACTCATAAATTAAATTATTATATTAGTTGGTACAGAGAAAACCCTTGACAAGATTCAACATTGGTGTATGATAAAAAACCCTTAAAAGATAGGGATGGAAAGAATGTATATCAAGATAACAGTCACCTACAGCAAACCTATAGCAAACACCATACTCAAGCTGAAAGCTTTTCTCTAAGATCAAGGATGTCTACTTTCACCACTATTATTCAGCATATCTTTGGAAGTCTGCCGCAGCAGTAGGATGAAAAAAGGCATTTGGCTTGGAAAAGAAATTAAACTCATGTACAGATCAAAGGGTAATATACAGAGAACACCTTAAGTACTCCAGTGAGAAAACTCTTGTCACGGAGGGTTATGTACTGCATGGTTGGACTTTGAGAATTTGTAGAAGACTGCTGAATATTTTTAAGCTGGGCTGCTTGATGTGTGGTAGTAGAATGTCCAAGACCCTATCCTTTAAAATTTCTCTGCCTGGGCCAGAGCGATAGCCCAGCAGGTAGGGCGTTTGCCTTGCAGCGGCCAGCCTCTGCCAGCCTGGGTTTAATCCTGGGCATCCCATATGTTCCCCGGGCACCGCCAGGAGTAATTCCTGAGTGCAGAGCCAAGAGTAGCCCCCTGAGCATTGCCAGGTGTGACCCAAAAAAGGCAAGATAGATAGATAGATAGATAGATAGATAGATAGATAGATAGATAGATAGATAGATAGATAGATAGATAGATAGATAGATAGATAGATAGATAGATAGATAGATAGATAGATAGATAGATAGATAGATAAAATTTCTTCTCTGCCTGTATTTTCTTTTCTTTTTTTTTTTTAATTGAGTCACCATGCCATACAGTTAGAAGGCTGTACATGATCAGGTTTTAGTCACAAAATGTTACAACAGTCAACCCTCCACCAGTACACATTTCTCACCACCAATGTTCCCCTTTACCTCCTGCCACCCTCCCACCCATCCCTCTGACCTCCCCACCCCCAACTATCTCTATGGCAAGCCCTTTCCTTCTTCTGCTCTCTCCTTGTGGGCATTATGGTCTGCAATCCAGATACTGAGATGTTACCATGTCTGTTCCCTCACATACTCTGTACTCAGTTTTTATACAGTGGTAACTTACCTCTATCTTTGTCATAGTGATCCCTTCCTTCCCTATCCCTACTGCCTTTTCCTCAAAAGGCTGTATTTACTGTCTTGAAAAAAAATTTAATAGTGTGGCTGGCCCCTGAGTTCCCTTGCTTGAAAATTAATGGTTGTCTATGAATTGTCATTTTCAAGTAGCACCTTCCTCCATCCTCTCCGTGGTCTCTTACCTGTCCTTGCCACCCTCTCAGGGCCCAGCAATGTTTCTTAGGTACTGAACCCATCTTTCCTTATTACTCAGCACTCTTGCAGCCCTAATAGCCCTCTCCCTCCTCATCTTCATCTTTTGCACGTCCTCCATGAAGAAAAAAGAAAAAATCATGAAACATGGGTTTTATTAACCCCCTTTTGCCATGAGTCATTGTCAGAAAATTACAGATTACAGCCTTCACACACATTTCCTTTTATTCACTAAAAGGTGTTTTTATCATTGTTACCTAATAAATTAACCTGTGGTGTTGGAAGCAGCTTGACTGTGACTAAGCGCATTTCCTTTTATTGAGTCGAGTTCCAAGACTTCTTGTTAGGACATTAACTTGGAAGATTTCTTTCCAATGGCATCACCGCTACTCTTTAATAATTATATGAACCATCTGGATGGGAGAATAAATTGTTCCTTAATATGTTCTCTGGTGTATCTTAACTGGGAACTGCTTTGATTGTATTAAGTCACATACCAGAGATTAAAAGGGTCTGTGTGCTTTGAGGCCATTTTCAGCTGTTGTAGCAAACTGTCATTTCCCAGACTTTAGATGCAGTTTGTACACTTGGGAAAAGATTTCATAAACAGTGACAGAATTCTGCAGTGTCTCTTCTTGTTGTTCCAGAATGACTGATATGATGAAGCATATTTGGCTGGCTTCCCAGATCGGTGTCTGCGGCCCTCCGTGTTGAATAATAACTTTAAATTGGAATATATTTCATGTACTCCACCACTAAACTATTGGTCTTTGTATCTAGTATCTTGTGAGGTTTTCGTTTAGGGAAACACACTGTAAATGTAGAAAGGAACTAGATAAGTTGTTTCAGGGCAAACTGAGTTAATCTACTTTTAAAAGAAATTCTATCAAATATTTTTACAGCTTTTTCCAAACTATTTAGTTTACTTATTGCTAACTTCTAAAGATTCCATCTGACCTATATACTATGTCAAAAATAACAAGGTACTTTAAAATGTTTTGCATTTTATAATTTCCTACTCTTCATTTTCTCTTTTGTTATGATTCCATATTTTCCTGAAAACATTCCTTGCTTCAACTAAGTACTGGAAACTACTACTGGGTGTGATTAAATCCTATAAAAGTGTAAATGAGGGTAAGATCAGCCGTTAAGCTTATAAGTAAGGTGAAAAGGCTGGTATTGCTGTGTTTTTTGTATTTTTATTTTATAAGTGTATCTTAATGATATTAAACTCAGTATGACAGTAATATAAATAAAATTTATTCACTTAAAAGTTGCCCTATAAGGGCCAGAGCGATAGTACAGGAGCTTGGGCATTTGCCTGGCACATAGCTGATCTTGGTTCATCCCCCAGCAACCCATATGGTGCCCCGAGCACTTCCTGGAGTGGTTCCTGATTGCAGAGTCAGGTGTAGCCCTAGGCATTGCTGGATGTGACCCCAAAAAAAAAACCAAAAAATTACCTTATTAAGTAAATCTAGATATGAACTTTAAAAAAAAGAGGACTTTATGAAAGAATGCTTAAATATGTGGGAGTGTCGGGGAAGATAGCTCAAAAGTTTGGAGTGTGACCTTTGCATGCAGAAGCTCGGGTTTGACCCCATCCTGGCATCTCCTGAACACCTCAGGGGAGCAACCCCTGAGCAGTACACAAGTGTATTCCCTGAGTATCACTAGGTGTAACCCAGAAGCAAACAGAGAAAAGAAAGTAAATTCAAGCTTTTGAGTTACTGCATTCATTCATGCATAGTTGCAAGATGACTTACATTTATGCTCTCAGAAGTACTTGGGGATTTTTCATTTAACCATTCTATAAAGATTTAGCTTTAATGTTTCCTACTAAAAGTTTACACATTGTATTTGTAGCTGTTTATTGATGAACAACTATTTTCACTTAAAATTAGAAAAATAGTCTTCATTAAGGAGTAGAAAGTGAAAAAGTTATTCATGAAGGAATGTTCATTTTTTTTTATCTTTCAGACCTGAAGATTATCGACTGTAAAAGAAAAATATTAGAAACAACAACAAAGTGATTAAACTTCCTCCAGATGCGTTTCCTTACCATCCAGGGCAGAACGAGAAAGTCGGCTACAGTGTGGCCCAAAGTCTGTGTAGATGCCGGAAGTACATTTGGAAAAGTCTGGAAGGGACATTCCTTCAATAGTATATCACAATACGATGCATTGTACAGTTGTTTTAATACTAAGCTGATCCGAATGTTCATCATGATAAAAAGAATAAAATGGTCTAGCCTGTTAACTGAATTTAATGGAAAATCAGATTCTCGGTAGTATTGCCCTTGCAGGTTGCCGGCAAGTGCCCATCCATCCACACAGATAGCTTCAAATTTCAGCTTATTCTGTTGCCACTGGCAAAACCAATCCCATCTTCACGTTCCCTTTCAGTGCCTCTTCCATTTTTCTGAGCTCACCATTCCTTTGTGTAGGGAAGGTTAGCTTTCAGGTATTAGCAAACTGCTTTCCTCCCTGTGTGTCACTTACATCTTCATCCCCAGGACTAAACCAGTGTCTCTATTGGCTGGAAGTCTCACCATCCCTGCCATGATGCTTTTTGTTCAGCCCTGATGTGTCTCTACAGCTCTCCCAGTGGCCCATCCTCTCTTCTGTGCAGGGCACTTATGTTGAGCTACTGGGTAAATATCTTCAGCCAAATTTCCTCTCCGGAATTAAATATCTTCAGCCAAATTGCTGAGCCACTGTCTTTAGGCATTTTGGTGATAATCTTTACCCTCTTTTCTTCCGTTAGTCCAAGAAATGAGTTTCTAACTACCTCCCCTTTCATTACACAGACATGCATTGAGTGTTTGCTGTGTGCCAAGCATGGTACTTCTGAGATATCCAGAAAACAGAAATCACATGTCTTCTCCCAGGATCCCTCACCCTACCAAAACTGCATATAGTCTGATTATATGAAAGACTGTAGTCTGTTCAAATGCATGTAGAAAGGAACTGCAGACCTTGTAGAGAAGTACACCTGGTGTCTAAGGCCTTGCCTTACCTCTGTGGCTCACTATATGAGCTCACTGTATGAGCTGTTATAGCAGTTTGCTTAGGTGAAAATGGGCACTGTTGTTAAGCAGGAAAGATTGCTCATAAGCACCAGCTATAATGTGCCAGGCATAGCTGCTTAATACAAATTCCCTCCACCCACGCATTAATATTTTATCATATACAGTGTCCTATTCCCCCTTAAGAAAGAAACACAGCAGCAGCAGTCAGTAACTTGGCCGTGGTAACAGAACTGCCGAGTGTTAAAACCAGGATTGGAATTCAGGTGATGTGGCTTAGAAAGTCCGGTGGACCTCACCACAGCTCAGCAAGGGAAAAAGAACACTTCTGTTGATGGATCACATTCTGTAAAGGGAAGCATAAGCTCATACAGTCCATTACCAGGAAGTTGTATCCTCAAGTGTTGGCTTAAAAGTAGTGTTAGGGCAAAGCTGTGCTAAGCTGCAGTGGCCTTTGAGGATTGTATGTAAAATTAGCAGAGAGAACCTCAGATGCTTATGATGTTATTTCACAAATTAAGCTTTAGGGCTTCCTGTGTCCTGTGCCCAGGACTGCTTCCTCACTGGAGGTGTCATCAGAGTCCTATATTTAAAATCCTGCTCTATTCCTGTGACGCCCTATCCATGGGTCCACTGTCCCTCATGCCCACTGCTCTTGAGAGCCTGCTGGTCTGTCGCTGACATCCTGGGGCCCACCTTTGTTTGTTGGGACTTTGCTCTTGGGGCCTCTGGCCATGTACTCATGGCTAAGGATTGCTGTCCTGCCATTCTCCCAGGCACAAGTGAGGCTGTGTCCATGTGAGTAGGATTTGAGTTACCTGCTCTGGGCCCTCCTTTCAGTGTTCCATATCCCTCTCCTTAGCCACTCTGTGATCAGTCTGAGTGACTACCTCTCCTCAAATGACCAAATTGATTTAATTAGGTTCCCTGATGCCTCCTCCACTTCCACCAAAACAGCAGCTCCAGCCCTTACTTGGGATGCTGTTACCTGAAGGCTCAGCCAGTATGTAGTAAGCTCCATCTCCTCAAGCTACAGCTTTGACCTCAGTTTATCTCTGGTGTACCCTCACAACTTGAACAACACCCAGCAGATCATGGTTGATGAGAGTCTCCATGAAGAAAGTCTTTGTTTCTGCCAGAACCTGAGGATGTGAAGAGGTGATATAAAGCCTTGATGCTATGGAGGCCAGTCATCGCAATGTGAAATGTTTAATAAGAAATTACCATAAACTTCCGGTGCTGCACTGTGAGTGCTTTTCAGTCTGAAGAGGCTCTGCCTGCCCCCAGCCCTCTGGCCACAGCCTTTCAGTAGGCTTTGTTGACAGAGTGGACTTGCCTCTGCCTTCCTGCTGGACACTAAGTCCCTGTCATATTCAGAGAACCCAGAGAGGCTTTTGCATGAGACAAGAGGCCGTTAGCAAACAGCCTCTCTGACCTTTCTGCCTGTCCATCTCCCATTGTAGGAGAGGTTTAACAATGTTATGTTCAGAACTTGGGAAAATAACCTGGATAGTCAAAAAAAAAAAATCACCACCCCTGCGTGGAGGTGCAGTAATGAGGAGCTCAGTAACCTGAGCTTCCAATTGATAATATGAGTAACTGTTTTCTACCCAAAATGTGACAGAGTGTGATTATTCTTGTAGGCTGAACACTTCCCAGGTAACACTGAGCTCAGGCAAGAGGGAGGCTTTTGTGGCTCACTCTCCAGCATCAGGACTGAACAGGCTTGAAAACCTAGGTGGGGCATCGACCTCCACTCAGGCTGGAACACTTCTCAGGTAACACTGAGATCAGGTCACAAAGAGTGCTCCACAGCCATGCATTTCTTCACCATTCCACATCTCATTATTAACATACAAGAATTTCCTAGTGGCTTTCCAATCAGTGCAGGCAGTATCAAAAGCAAAGGCCCCTGCTCAGTCACAATTAGAAACACAGTAGGTGGAATTCAATCTACTAGAGGAAACAACACAGAACCCCACCACTAGGATTGGATGAGGACAAGAGCCCCAAAGCCTCAGCAAGGCACACCCACATACATAATTTTTCTGATAAAGAATTCAGAGATGAAATGGTGGAGATGTCTAATGAGCTGAAAAATAGTGGAACAAACATCCAATAAAATACAGGAGGATATGAAAGAAACAGCAGAACAGACAACCAATAAAATACAAGAGATGAAAGCAGAAATAAGAAAACTGCAAATAGAAGTGTCATTAGTAAAAAAAATTCTGTAGATGAAATTTAAAAAAATGGGTGGACTGAATATTAGAATGACAAAAAGCTGAAGATAGAATCAGTGAGCTTGAAGATGAACTTCAGAAAGCACTCAGGCAAATAGAATGGAAAAGACCTCAAAATAGTTCAAGGGCAGGCAAGAGCACACTTGAATGAATTCAAGAGAAACAACATAAGAATCATCGAGTTCCAGAGGAAGGCAAACCGAATGAGGCAGGAACAATTAAAGACATCATTGCCATAAAATTCCAAGAGTTGGAGAATGTAGGCATCCTGATCCCAGAAGCATGTAAGATACCTGCTAAACAGACCCTAACAAAATGACTTAAGACACATCCTACTTAAAACAAATGCATATATCTTATGGTGGTAAATTAAAATATTTTTTTATAAAACAATGAGTGCTATAGATACAGACACCATACTGCAAGCAGCAAGATCAAAGAAGGAAATTTCATACAAAGGATTATCCTTTAAATTTACATCAGACTTCTCCGATGAAACCCTCCAAGCCTGAAGACAATGGTGGGATATTGTGATAAAAAGGCCTCACGTTCAATTCTTTACCCAACTAGGCGCTCGAGATATGAAGGAATAATACACAACTTCATAGATAAACAAATGCTCAGGAACATTATAGACTCAAAAGCAAATTTGAAAAGACTAAAGGAACTACTGTAAGATAAGACAGACCCCAAGCTCAACTGTCTTATCCAACATTCTGCTGCTTACAAGAAACACATTTGAAGAGGCAGAGCAAACACAGACTCAAAGTCAAAAGATGGAAGACAACTCTTCAAGCAAACAACGCCTCCAAAAAGGTCAGAGTGCCATACTAGTATCTGACAACATAGCTTTTAGGATGAAAAGATTAGAAGGGACAGTTAAGGCCATTTATTAATAATTAAGGGGTATGTATATCAGGAAGAAATTACACTCCTAAACATATATGCACCCAATGAGGGGCCAGCAAAATACTTAAAACAACTACTAATGGACTTCAAGAAAGACATTGACAACAACACAATTGTAGTTGGAGATCAATTAAATTCAGCACTACTCTGTCACCACTTGATAGATCAATGAGATAGAAACTCAGCAAGGGAATACTGGCTCTGAAGGAAGAAATGGAAGAGAGAGGGCTAGTGGGTATATATAGAGCTCTTCATCCTCATCAAGTTGAATTCACTTTTGTCTCCAGTGCATATGGAATATTCTCTAAGATAGACCACATACTGGGACACAAAACATACCTCAGTAAAATCAAGAAGATAGAAATTGTTTCAACTAGTCTTTCATACCCCTATGCACTGAAAATAGAAGGTAATTACATACAGAAACATAGAAATAAATCAAACACCTGGAAACTAAACAGCTCACTGCTGTACAACCAGTGGGTCATACAGGATATCAAAGAGAAAATCAAGATTCCTGGAAACAATGAAAATGAAGACACAAACTACCAGAACTTGTGGGATACAGGAAAAGCAGTATTTTGTAGAAAATTCATAGCTCTGCAAGCATTTATCAGGAAGGAAGAAAGGGCCCACATAAATAATTTAACATCATAGCTTAAGATCTTAGAAAATCACTAAGAGTGTGATCATTCTTGATGAAGTTACTTTCATTTTAAAATTGAAAACACCTTCAAAGAAAAAAATGTTTAATGAAGAAATGTTTGTTTTTATTCCTTTCCATTTCCCTCCCCTTGTTCTTCCCCTTCCATCTCCTCTCCTCTCCCTTCCTCTACCCTCTGTCCTCTTCCCTCTTTCCTCTTCCCTCTTATATCTCCTCCCCTTTCCTCCCATCCTCTCCCCTCTCCTTTTCCTTCCTCTTTCCTCTCCCTTTTCCTTTTCTTCTTCCCTAACGCCTTCCTCCTTTCCTCTTCCATTTGCCTTTCCAGAAAAACAAAATATTAAGAATGCTTAGAGGAAAAAGGAAATTATTTCACCATAGCAGAGAATATGCTATGGTGCCTTATAATATCGCTCATTGTCCCCAGGAAAGTAATGACAATAATCAACTTGTTTATTTGTCTGGTGTGACATCCTTTTGCCACTGCTCCTGTCTGTCGTATTTCCTTTTGAACATCTCTTCAGTTTCTGCCACCGAGATTGATGCTTCATGGTTAGAATCAAATAAATTTATAACTTTTGCTCAGATCACCTTACAATTCCTCAGCCTGTTGACAGGTAATGCCAGACATGTATTTAAAACATCAAACTGGGAATAATGACTTGTAGAATATAGAGTTTACCTTATTACCAGTTTTGCCTGCTGTATTGGCTAGTGTATTACAATTTTATGAATGGCCTCAGTAAAAGATGCTTATAAGTAGCAAGAGAAAAAAGGAAAAGCCTTAAGAGTTGCAACATTTACAGGGCTGGAGAGAGTACAGGAGTTAAGTGTCTTGCTTGCATGTGGCCAGTCCTGGTTCAATTCCCAGCACCATATATTAGCCTCTGAGCACTTCTAGCAGTACCCCTTTATCACGACTGGCTCTGTCACACACACATACACACACACACACACACACAAAGTTTGCAAATAAGAGAAAACGTAATACTGCAATACTGCAATAGTTAGCTGCCCCAAAGCAGTCACACTGATGAACATCAGGAGTCAACACTGAGAACCAAAGAAACTTAATCTTGATTTCTCAACAGCCACCTGTATTCTGAAGAATGAGAACAGAAAGGCATTCATTGGCAGTGGTTACAAACCTACAGCCTGAGAGCACTTGCATGGCCTGATTGAGTTGGAAACCATTAGGTTTCCTTCCGAGAGGAGTGAGAAACATTGGATTTCTAGTTTAAGCCTGTTCAAAAAAGGGAAGCCAGGACAAGAAGCAGTCGCCAACTATCTCTGGTGTCCCATTTCAAACCCACAGGCTTCCATCATATTCTTCATAGACAAGAAGCCACACACTTCACTACAAACAGCTCTACCTAGTAAGCACATCTGGTCAAATTAACAGTCTATAATTTCTTTTTCATTGTTGTTGAAGTTGGGTCACATCAGCAGTCCTAAAGCAGTCCCTGACTCTGCGCACTCATAAATCACTCCTGGCAGGCTTGGAGGACCATATCAGGGGCTAGGGATCGAACTCAGTTTAGCTGCATGCAAAGCAAGTGTGCTATCGCTCCAGCCCCAACAATCTGTGATTTTTATGGTATTTTAAATGCATATTTTTATTTGTTCAGTCGGCAATGTATAATATTTGAAAATGGCATAGTTTTCTTATGTCACAAGATTGCAAGTTTTGAGTTTCCTACCCAAATTCCTTTTCCATTAGCCCTGTTTCCTTTGGAGAGTTCTATTAGCTTTTTAGAAGTAGTACTGATCATATGAGGAACGTGTGTGCCCTGTAGGGGAACAATCATTCTCACTGGAATTGCTGGGTTAGCACATTGTCTGCCAGGCTGAGTCTTCATGGTCCTAAGAGGACAGATTCCCCCAACCTCAAGAGAAATGCCCCTCTGGGACACTGTATAGAACTCTCCTGCTATCCCCCTGTCACCTCACTGTTATAGGACAGTTCCCATAGTTATCTCATGGTAAGCGTTGAGTAGACTTTGAACACTTACTACAGCTGTCCTCATTGCCAAGCCTGCATTCTCCCACGGTTCCTTCAGAACCTAGCAATGAACCAAGATCAAGTGTAATAAAGCAGTTCTATTTTTCTCTTTTTTAAAATACAATATTATTATGTTGCATAAAACTTACCCCTGGTTCACCCTGGCACTACCAGGAACGATCTCTGAGAATAAAACATACATACACACACACACAAAAAAAAAAAAACCAATGTTGCTTATATCTAGATTATTTTTGGTCTCTATTTAACATATTCATGATTAATATAGTACATCATAGAATATATGAGGTGTAGTTTAAAATCTCTGAGCAAGTAAGGAACAGCTTGGTAATGAACTGCTATTCTTCCTAATTCCAAATCTAAGTTAACCAAGTGAGTTGTAATCAGCAAGACTGATAATGTCTCTTGGACAATCTCGCCATGGGCTGACCCAGGGGTGTGTTCATGACAATGAAACAATGCTGCCATCTTTAAAAATTATTAAAGACATGAATTTGGCTTTACTTGCAAGGTTTAGCCAAAATGAAGGAGATTTGTTTTAAAGCACACAGGTTGCATTTATAAGCAATTTCTTTCTATAGTCCCTTTCTCTCTCTTAATGCTGGTTCAATCCAGCCAGATCTAGACCTGTCTCTATGCCTGGCCGCCATCTTTTTTCCTACATTGCAATTGACTGATTTGTTTTCCTACCTTCTCCTGGAAAAGGGGCTTAGTTCCAACAGTCAGCCAAAAACAACACAAATGTCCAGGTCTCTGCTGGCTGAAATTCCTCCTATGGAACAGGTAGCAAGTTCTAAGTCTGCAAAGCCTGGAAACCCCAGGAGGGATTTTGCTGCCAAGCTCTACAATACTGAGTTTGAATTGGATCCATACAACCCTACTTTAAAACGTCTGATCTTTCCAAGACAGACACGCAAACTCTAGTTCAACTTAAATACTAACTCTTGCAGAGAAATGGTATTTCTCTATCTCTGCCCAAAAGTCTAAAATGAGAATTGAGTAGTTTTGCAGTATCACTACTGCTTGGAACTTTGCCTTAGAAAAAGGTAAATATGAGATGGGCTACCGGTAAAATCAACCATCAATCCAGGCAAGGACCAACTTTCATTAAGACTGACTGCCAGGAAGGCGTAGGATATGTTTTCCACATGAAGACCTCTGAAGGAAGCAATTCGCATCACTGCTATCAGGTTCACAAAAACTCTAATTTCAAAGACATTTGTGTCAAGTCTTTGCTTTTCACTGCTTTCACTATTCAATTCCAAAATTAGTATCTTTAAAACCTTGCAAGCAGCCCACAACTGCTAGAAGATCATCTATTTCTTGTGAAACACCTAAGCTTTCTAGTTGGTGCTGTGGTAATCCAGCTTGTGCACCTGTATTAAGTTATTTAGAATCAACAATTTGAGATGATGGTGCCATTTGGCAACTTTAGCAATCACAGACTGAAAAGAGTCTTGATATTTAGAGGAATTTCAGAGTATAGAGGTGTCTTTTTACTTTAGGGGCAAATTCCCAAAATCCAAATAAAAATATTTTTACAGTTTTTTAGAAAAGTATTACCAGTTATTTTATTATTATGAATGAGTATAATGATTAATAAGCACAGTAGCTAGGTACAGCCAGGAAATCACAAAGAAATATGAATATGTATATCCTTTAAAAAATGCGATCTAAGTCTAGACAGAAGCATTTATTCATCAGCCAGTATTCCTGTCTATGTTAGCAAAGGATTAGCTGCTATATTTCATTCAGTCATTCAACCAATATTTGTATTCCAGAAGCTCTTCTAGGTGCCTAAGATACCTATGTGAATAAATGTTTTCTATCATGATGTGCTCTTGTGATTTAAAGTATGAAGTCTGTTTCTTGTCTCCATCCCTTTTTCTGGGAAAGATCTAAAATCCTAGGAAATTCCAATCATGCAGAGCAACAAAGGTGTCTTTTGTTATGTTGATGAGCAACATTAGACCCAGTTTCCTAACTGGTTTTTCGGAAAACCAGTCAGGAGATTAGAGAGATCGAATCCCTAAATTTTTCCTCCTAACTTCTAGTGGGGGGAGAAGAATTGGATTAATCAGTCACCAAAGACCAGATTTACTCAATCTCTATAGTAGAGACTTTATAAAAATGCAAAGAATGCAGTTCAGAGAGCTTCCAGGTTGGTGAACAAAAATACATACAGTGCATTGGATTCCCAAACACTCAGAAACCTCTTTGGGAGCCAACCCTGTGTATCTCTACATCTGATTATTGATTCCTCTTTCTAAATATCTTTTGAAACATGTAGTCTAGGGCTAAAGAGACAGTCCAAAGGGTAGGGAATTTGCTTTGGATGTGGTGATCCTGGGTTTGATTCCTGGTGCCCATGCCCCACTAGGAGTAATGCATGTGGCCAAAAAAAAACCAAAAAAGCAGGGTTAGGGAGAAGGAGAGACAGAGAGAGACAGAGTGATACAGAGAGAGGAGAGAAGAGAGAAATGTATCCTGGAGGTAGCATAGGTAATGCAAAGAGTTTCTGAACCCATATTTGAGTGATTGCTTCTTCAAGGGCATATTTAAGAGTATGCTCCTTGACTCAGCAGTCATATAATTATTTCACTGCTCAAGGCATGTCACTTAACCATACTGGGGGAGTCTGAGAGAAATATCTAATATACGCAAGTAGAAGCTAAATTTAACTAATACCCAAGAAGAAAAAACATGAATTTTCTAATTCTTGATTAAAGCTAGCCCTTCTCTAACACAGCAGACTATATGAAATGACTTTGATCTAAACGTGATTGTTTCATTTGTGACCTAGAGTCATGGGCATGGGCAAGCAACACAGACTTCAATCAGTTTAGGGGGAAAAGCATGGACAACCATTCCAATGCAATTCAGGTTCCTTTAGAGTTACAAAATAGATGATTGCTCCCATAACCACCCAGCACTGCTTCAGCCAGCGCCTGCTTTGAAAGGCATACCATGTTTATAAGAAGAAAAAAAAACTTCTTTTTTTTAACATTTTATTATACCACCGTGAGATATACAATTACAACATTGTTCATGCTTGGGGTTTCGGTCACACAGTGTTCCAGCACCCCACCCTCCACCAGTGCCCTCAACCACCACCCATGTCCCCAATTCCCTCCCTCTCCCACATCCTGCCTAATTGGCAGGTTCTTTATCTCCTCTCTCTCTCCCTCTCTCTCTCCTCCTTCTCCTACACATTGTGGGGTCACACTACATACACTTAGAAGCCATCATTTGCATTTTTTGTCTGTATTTAATGCTCAGTTCTATGTTGGTATCAGACCTTTTGACATTTATTCACACATGTTCCCTTCTCTATCTTACCTAACCTCTGACTCCCACACCGCTTGTGGTAATTTCCACTTTTGGTAAGATCACCTGGTATATTTATGTCATGCAAATAAATGCAGTCATTCTATGTCTCTCTCTTTCCTTCTGACTAAATTCACTCAACATGATTCATTCCATGTCCATCCATTTATAGGCAAATTTCATAACTTCATTTTTCCTGACAGCTGCATAGTATTCCATTGTGTAGATGTACCACAGTTTCTTTATCCAGTCATCAGTTCTCGGGCATACTGGTTGTTTCCAGGTTCTGGCTATTGTGAAGTGCTGCTATGAAAATAAAAGTGCGGATTGTGTTTTGCTGTGTGTTTTTGGCTTCCCAGGGTATATTCCCAGGAGTGGTATGGCTGGGTCAAAGGGGAGCTCAATTTCTAGTCTTTGGAGGAATGTCCATATTGTTTTCCAGAAAGGTTGTACAAGTCGACATTCCCACCAACAGTGTATGAGAGTCCCCTTTTCCCGCATCCACGCCAGCACTTGCTGCTTTTACCCTTTTGGATATGGGCCATTCTCTGTGGTGTGAGGTGATATCTCATTGTTGTTTTGATTTGCATCTCTCTGATGATTAGTGATGATGAGCATTTAGAAAAAAAAATTCTTAATGAACCATATTTTTTGCAACCCAAAAACTAAGTCATTGTTCAGTCACCTGAAGGCAGAAACCATCAGCCATATCCACACAGCCAAGCTTCCGGTAAATGCATGACTGATCAATGGTCACCTGGAACCTTCCCCATCTTTGAAAGTTACTTTTAGTCATGCAGACATTGATCTAATTCTTTCTGAAAGTCCTTAAATATGGACTGGTCGATATTTCAGAGGAAGAGAAGCAAACATTCCCAAAGCTGTAGAATGTGGAGTGTTTGTTCCCTACACAGTTAGTGCTGACTGTCCCCATTGCTAGCAATGTTGATTTCTCCCAGTGTGATAAGACACATTCACATTTGATAGTGGAATCAGAGATAAAACCCATTGGCGCCATTCCAAGAATATGAGCAGGTAGTCCCGAGTGACAAAGTGGATTTAGAGAGCTCAGTGTCTGTCTATGGTGTCCAAATCTGATAATTGGAACATTTGTTTAAAAAAAAAAAGAACCCTGCCAGTGAAGTTCAATTCCTTCAACCCTAAAACCTGCCAGCTCACAGGCATGAAATTTGCAAATACATGAGAAAGAACAGGTAAAATGAAAACACATGAATTTTCTAATAGCCAAATTCCTTTTTTATAAATCTATTCAATAACTTCTATCACTATCACTATCTTCCCGTTGATCATCTATTTGCTAGAGCGGGCACCAGTAATATCTCCATATGTCCTGTCTCATGCTAGTAGAACCCAAAGGCATCTGCTTGCTCCAAGAACATAAAGAGCCTCAAACCATTATATTAGGTTATGGCAATGACCTAATATAAATGCTACTGGTATTTGGCATATCAAATACAACACGAGCAGCTTGCCAGGCTTGCCGTGCAGGTGGCATACTCTTGTAGTCACCTCTAAATAAAGCATTTATTGATGAACTCTGGTTTCTCTTCAGATTGCATAAATTCAATAACCTAGCACATTGAAATATTAGTGATTTCTTATAAGGAAAACTGAACTTCTTAGCATTTTGTGACAATTTTGAGGACCAAACAGTTAGTTTTATTATGATTCACCAAATTTGGACCAGATGTCAGGATACCAAATAACAGAGTTAAATGTCTGTAGGAATTACAGACATCTCTGTCTTACTTGATTAGTTTTGCCTTGTCAACTTTCATTTTGAATATGAAAAAAGTTATTTTTATTTCCCTGGATTTCATTATAGCACCTCTGTTAAGTTAGGTTAATAAAGTTAAATTTCACTACATTGGTCATGGAGTTTTCTTTTATTCTTTCTTTCCCTCCTTCTTTGTTTTTCTTTCTTTTGTTCTTTCTTCTTTTTTAGTGTGGGGTGGCCCCCCCCTCTCCACCCCCCCCTCCCCTTCCCCCCCCCCAGCATTCTTTATTTCTTTCCTTTCTCTCTCTTCTCTTTTTTTCCCTCGCTTGGATTACGAACATAATTAATTTCATTATCCTTTCTCTATTTAATGCTCAGCAGTTCATTAGTACCCACACCCTTTCCATTTTCTGTCTTACCTAACCTCTTCTTTTGCTATTTTGGTTTTGTGAGGGAAGACACCAGCGATGCTCAGGGATGACTGCTGGCAGGGTCCATGAGCATTGCCAGGGTCAGAAGTTTTGAAACGAACCTTAAAGGATAAAAAGCAAAGTGCCCCTGAGCAACCTTCTTCTGTTTATTCAGACTAGTTTAGTTGGGGGAGGTGGGGTGCTTCCCAGGTGTAACATGAGGACTATCTAGCAATGCTGGTGGACTTTGCAGTACTGGGGGTCAAACTCTGGTGAACTGGATGCCCTTGAGAAGTCAATTTCCTTGATTTCAGATTCTAGAGGCCTTTTATCTTCCTTAGGTTCTTTCAAGCACATCACCGTTGTCTATTTCCATTGTCTCATTTTTCAGCCCTGACTTTGACCTTCTCACCTTCCTCTGATAAGAAATTTTATGACTACCTTGTGGCTGCCAAAATGATTCAAGCTATTTCCCTTCTTCCCTTAAGATCTTTAATCATATATACAAAGTCCGTTTTGTATTTTTGATTGTGGCAGGGTAGACAGGGCAAGTGATTTGACTCCTATTATAAATAAAACTGACAGGATACCGACACACTACCAACATTCATTGAAAGGCTGCCAAGTTCTAAACACACTGTGAGGACCTGAGATCTCAAAGACTGAGCACATTGAATGTGAACACAGAGGTTCTGGGATTAATTGAAAATCCCTTTCAGCAGTCAGAACTGTGGTGTTGATGCTGAACAGGTGGTTGTGGTAGTTTCAAGATTTCACACAGGAAGAGGAACATAAGCAGAATTTGAAAGTAGAAAAGTCAGTAGCACCATTTAAACTGGCCTCCAGGCAGAAGGGATTGATTTCCCAAGGAGGAGCAAAACCATGTGGAAGTGAAACGGTGGGGAGTACGCATTAGAGGTTTTCAACCAGCTCATTAACTATTTAGCAAATATTTGCCTCTCAGATGTTTCAAAGCAAGTTAAAATACAACAAAAAAAGTTAAGTTGGAACTCTTTGGGGAAAGTAAATAATAGAGGGCTAGAATAAAATTGGGCAGGAGACCAGTTAATTTCACAGCTTTACCACTAATCTTGGAAGAAATGCAAGCAAGCCACTAAAACTCAAGGGTAAAACTAAAACTGTCTTCAAGCTGAGAACTCTGGGGTTCCATGGCAGCCTCACCCGCGCCAGACAAGCCATGCAAATAACCCAACTTCACTGCTTCACAACTAAATCTCTGCAGAAGTCAAGCACAGGAAAATGTCCAGGTTTTAGGGCTGAGAATTCTAGAGTTTTCTCAGAGTAGGATGGGGCAGCTACCCCACCACGCCGCCAATCTGCCGGAAGCCCTAGAGCAGTCACGCCCGCATCCCACAGCCACTGCCCATAATCTCAGAAGAGAAGCAAGCCGAAGCCAAGCAGCTGAAAAATTTCAGCCCCGTTCTAGAGATCCTGGAGTTCCTGGAACAGGAAACCTCCCGATTCCATTATACTGACAACCCACCAGAACACACCAAATTAGATGGAAAAGTATCACAGAAGCCAAATAAGCTCAGTAAACAAAGACAATAACACAGAAGACTCACCTAGCAACAAACAGTTTAGGAAACCTTCCGACAATGACCTTAATGACCCCATAGTGAGATAGAACAATTTTCATAAATTTTATTTTATTAAAGTACTTTTCATAATTCCATGAGTTATTTTATTGTAACAAGCAATATAAATAAATTTTTGTGTGTCTTCTAAGGAAGAGTCTTGGATTGCAGGTGCGAAACTGGAGACAGTGGTATAGGGAAGGTCACACTAGTGGTGTGATTGGTGTTGGAACAAGGAATGCCTGAAACAACTGTACTATGAAACTTTGTAAATCACAGTGTTTAAATATAGTTAAAACATTAAGGAAAAGAGAAGAAAGTTGGGCTGGAGAAAGAGGACAGCGGACAGGGCACTTACCTAGTACGCAGCTGACCCTGGCTTGTTGCCAGCACATGTGGTCCCCTGAGTCCTGCTAAAGCAATCTCTGAGCACAATGCCGAAACAAGTGTTGAGAACATCCAGGTGTGGTCCAGTACACCTACCCACACTGCCCCACCCCTTCAAAAAAAAAAAGAAAGAAAGAAAGTAGGACACATTCCAGGTGAACTCATTTATTTCTATCATCTTTAAATACTACCTACGTGCAGGTAACAACTAAATTTCTGCCGCTTGGTTCTCAAGTTTCAGCTTTAACTCACGTATCCCCCCAAAAATGAACTCTTCAACCTCTCTGCCCCAAATCTATAATTTTCAGGGGGAATAAGTATATCTTATTTCCCCTGGTCACTTCTCCTTCTGCCAGGGTTTCTTTTCACTGTTCCCTTCCTTGTCTCCATTTCTAGTTGTTTAGTAAGTCCTGCCAATTTACTATCCTAGATCAGTAGTAACCTTATATCTTTCCTTAAGCAATTCTAATGGAATAAATGCTTTAATCCACTATGATCCTCTCCAACACAATTTCCAAGTACAATCAGAATGATCTCAAAGCAGTGTTCTCAAACTGCAGTTCATTCATCTACTGAGGTTTTTGACTGAAGTAAAAAAAAAAAGGAAAGAAAGAAAATGCAGTGAGTGCCCACTGCTCGGGATGTACATCATCCAGAAATTAAATCTGTTCAAAACCTCCTTTATAAGGGCTTTGTGACTAAAATCGCCAAGTTTTCACAAAGTTGGGAATGAGTTACTTCTCTCCGTCTCTCTGTACTTCTGGAAGGCACGGCAGTCACACACACACACACACACACACACACACACACACACACACACACACACCACCCAGGTAAAAATAAAACTCCAGCTGCTTCATCTCGTTAAAGATTTTGGACTTCTTGGACACCTCAAGCTCTACAACACTGATAAACCAGGAGTAGCATACCAGATTGGATGGGATGCAATGTAGAGGGCATCCATCTCAATTAACAAAGTATCAACACAGAGAGTTTCACTTGTAACATCTTGTAATGTATTATACAAGGGCTTAATAGTGCCATGGTGAGATACACAATCTTCACTACTAACTTCTTCTGAGGAAACATTTTTTGATCATTCTTTTAGCAAATTATAACAAGCAATATAAAATAAATTATTGAGGGCCTGCCCTAGGGGCAGGCATAAGGGGTGGTTGGGAAAACCAGAGATAATGGTGGTGGGAAGGTGCAATGGTGGTGGGAGTGCTGTTGCTATATTGAATGTCTGCATCTAATTGTTCCGAACAACCTTGTAAGCCACAATGTTTATGTAAGGTGTAACAGGAAAATAATTTTTTTTAAAAGTGCAGGATGAGGGGCCAGAGCAGTAGCCCAGCAGGTAGGGCGTTTGCCTTGCACGTGGCTGGCCTAAGCCGGCCTGGGTTCTGACTCCGATCTCCGGCATCCCATATGGTCCCCAGAGCACTGCCAGGAGTGGTTCCTGAGTACAGCGGAGAAATCCCTGAGCATTGCCGGGTGTGACCAAACAAAAAAAAAAAAAAAAAAAAGGTGCAGGATGCAAAGAGATAGTACAGCAAATAAAGTGCTGCCTTGCATGCAGCCAACCTATTTTTTTTTTTTTTTTTTTATCTCAGGTACCATATCTCTTGATCTGTATTACCAGGGATGACCAAAGACAAAGAGAAAAAAAAATACAGAGATAAATGAAAAAGAAATGTAATATCGACTGTTGCAGGACTCCTCAAAGAGCCTTTGCTTCTGCTCTGGGTTGCCTCCTGCAAATCACTTCGCAGATAAGGGTGCAGTCTATTAGACTTTGGGACAGAGACATGCCATCTCCAGAAACCCCTTGCTCTATCCTATAAAGGCTTTTCCAGGCAGATCTTGGCTCAAGATATTAGCATATAAAAAGGGCCTAGGTGAGGTACTGGGAGAAAATACCTGAGGGCATTTGACCCTCCCTGCTTTCCATAATAATGGGAGGGAGGTCTGAGTTGTAGGGGTATAAAACTAGCCTGCTTCCTCCCCCCCCCCCCCCCCCCCCTCTTTTGGGCTTTTCTTTGTGAGCTCGCACCCTTCTTGGGGGTCTTGTCTTTGTCTCCTCTTCCTTAACACGTGGTGGCCGCCATTTTGGCCTACACGTGGCTGGGGTTCTAGCCAGGAATCCTAAGCACAGGGTTTTTCTTATTGTGGATTTGTATGCCTGAACCTGTGATAAGTAAAGCCTTTTAAAACTGTATCAGATTCCTGAGTCTTCATCCATTCCCTACCGGCTTCAGAGGTAGAAGGGAACTCGCTTGCCTGCACTGTCCGGGACCCCAGCGGTGTTCCCCCAACAATCGACAGCCCAGGAAACTGAAAGGAGAGTCTTAAGAATTAGCCCACCATCACCCCCTTTTGCCATGAACATGGAAGAACTCCCTGTGAATGACCCCTGAGGTTAAGAGCAGATACCTTGACCCTTAATGCTTAGTGCCTTAGCTTTTCAATGCTTCTTTCTCCCCCATGGATCAATTAGGATAAAACAGAACTAAAAATACATTAAAAATACCAAAATCCAAACAAAATCAACAACAACAAATCCTTGGGTTTTTGTGAGCAGCAAATGAGTCAAAAGAGGAAGTGTTGAAGATGGCTCCAAAGGCTTAGAGCACTTGCCTGGCAAAATTAAGGCTGTGTGGATCCCCTGTGTTAACACTTCCACCAAGAACAAGTGAGAGCCCAACAGTTCAGATTCCCTGGCAAGAAAAATAAACAAGCCCACAAATGGTAGCTTTTATTACCTTCTCACCAATATTTTTGGTTTTCTTCTGTTTTCTAGCACATGGAAATATTGTACTCCAACCTGAAGTTAAATGTACTTCGTATATTTTGGTTAGATGAGTGAGGGAAGGAGTGGACATTGTATGTGTCCCTTCTGCAGGGAGCTGAGGCAGATGGGTCTCATGTTTTCTCTACCCTTCTTATGCCCGTCATATTGATAAGAAAGTGATCAAGGCAAAGCAGAATGGGACAATGAATGAGGGCTTAGCCACAGCTGCCCCGCTATCTTTCGTGAGCCAGAAATGTTTATTGTGCTCCATTCTGGACACTGAGGGGTTGTTCTTACCATGCTGTATTCTAGCCCAGTCTAACCGGAACCACTTCAAAGTCCTTGGAGCAGGCCAGACTATAGTAATTACCTAATGACAGGCTCAGAGGAGAAGTTCAGCAGTATGGCTCAAAGAAGAGCAAAGTTCTGTCTCTAACACAGCACATACACCAGAGTATGTCACACTTCTGCTGACAACCCATCTAAGTCACTAAGTGCAAACACAGCCCTGCTTACTTGGTCCACAGACTTCCCCTTACACACTTCCCTTCACTCTCCTGCCACACCAGGTTTTGTTCTGTTCCTTGAATATGACAAGTTCATGATGAAGTCTTTGGACTTGTCATCCATAGGGCTGGAATTCTCTCTGATGTTTTCCTTATTCTCTGGCCACTGGATGAGAAACACACACTCCCTCACTATTCCTGTTTCAGCACGTCTTCTAGTTCATCATCCTACTCATCACAATTTGCAAGTAATTTTTAAATTGTTTCTTCACTTATTTCCTGTCTTTCTCTACCTCTGGAAATGAAAAACCCCAGACACTTCACGTGAATACCCCCCCAAATCTCTTATTAAAGGTTTTCTTGTTTTGTTTTGAAGCTAAGCTGGAGGTGCTCAAGTGTTGCAGGACTCCTAAGGGCCGCTGCATCTTTGCTTTGGAGTGCCTCCCCGGAATCACTCCGTAGATAAGGGGGGGGGTAGTCTAAATGTGGCAGTTTATCCGACCATGTATGCTGTACTAGCTGCTATAAATATTCTCCCATGCTACCACAATCATCGTGGGACTAGCTAGATCTTACCAGCATATTAGCCTGGCCATGTAGGACACCTAAGTAATTAGACCAGAGAGAAATGCTGTTTGCTTCCAAGCAAACAAGCATGGCTCCCTGATATACTCAAAGGCAACTAAAATATAAAACTACAATGAAGTAGAGGAGACTTGTGAGAGGCTTGGAGAAATATTTAACTGGCATTGGTGTTGGTCTTTGGTACAGAGACATGCCATCTCAGAAACCCCCTTCTCTACACTACAAAGGCATTCCCAAGCAGATTTCGGCTCAAAACATTAGCATAGTAAAGGCCCTAGGTGAGGTGCAGGGAGGGATTACCTAAGGGCATTGGACCCTCCCTGCTTTCCACTAACAGTGGGAGGAAGGTCTGAGTTACAGGGATATAAACTAGCCGGTTCCCGCTCTCCCTCCCTTCTTCCTTGTGGGATCTCTCCTTGTGAGCGTTCATTCCCCTTGGAAGCTTTTACGTGGTGGTCGCCATCTTGGCCTACACGTGGCTGGGGTTCTAGCCTGGAATCCTAAGCATCGGGTTTTTCCTTTTGCTGATTTGTATGCCTGAACCTGTGATAAGTAAAGCCTTTTAAAACTGCATCGGATTCCTGAGTTTTTCATCCGTTCCTCGCCGGCTTTGGAGGTAGAAGGGAACTTCGCTTCCCGGCACTGTCGGGGACGCCCGGGCGCCCCGACACTCAAGGGTCTATTCTTTTTCTTTTTCTTTTTTTTTTGCTTTTATTGGGTCACACCCGGCAATGCTCAGGGGTTTCTCCTGGCTCTACACTCAGGAATTACACCTGGCGGTGCTCAGGAGACTATATGGGATGCCGGGGATCAGTTGCATAGGCCGGCCGTGCAAGGCAAATGCCCTACCCGCTGGGCTATCGCCCCAGCCCAAGGGTCTATTCTTGACTCTGGTCAGGATTAAGTGATACCTGGTGGTGCTCATGGGACTATCTGTGCCTGGAATTAAATTGGGGTCTGCAGGATGCAAGATAGTCCTTAACTCCTGGACTGTCTCTTGACTCTCATTCAAATTTTTATCCTTGGAACTAAAGTAGCTCTTGCTACCCAGCAAGATTGGTTATGGAAGGATTGGGGGTGGCAGAAGTGGTAGGGAAAAGTTGAGTATTTTTGGGGACACTTAAGAACAATGTAATTTATTTTGGCTGGAGTGATAGTACAGCCTTGCATGCGGCTGACCTGGGTTCAATCCTTAGCATTCCATATGGTCCCCGAGCATTGCCAGGAGTAATTCCTGAATGCAAAGCCAGAGGTAACTCTGGAGCATTGCTGGGTATGGGCCAAAAACCAAACCAAACCAAACCAAAAGACCCATAGTTAATTGATTAAAACTTCCCAGTGGTTCATATTTTTTTTTCATTTATAAAACTGAGAGTCTTCAGAATGACAAAGTATTAAATTATGTGTTTTCAAGGTCAAAACCTAAAATGCAGACTAGTCCTCCTTTTTTTGTCATGTATTAAAGCCTAAGAAATCTGAGGTCCAAGGATCTGAAGGAACCAGTAACAGATACTGTTCATTTAAGGAAGAGGAGGTGCTGTATATTTTCCTCTCCCCAGGCAACCTCGTCTAATTTGTACAAGTTTCCTCTCATCAGTCCTACTTTCTCCATGAGAAATTATATATCATCACCCAGAATGAACAGCTGATTGTCAACTTGCTGTATCTTTTATACCTGCAAAGATATCCAGAAGCTGTATATTTTTATTCCTGCAAAGGCACCTGGAAACTGAACGTTGCAAAGTACACAAGTGTCCACTGTTTGAACCTTTGGATTGAAAACATCTGGGTAGGAGGAACCAAAGATCAGAAGGTCTTTCTGATCCCAGAAGAATCGAACTTCTCATTATAAATGTTCCCTCTCTGCTTTGCTCTGATGGAAGATTCACAATCTGTATTTAGGAGGCCCTGAGGGTCCCTGCAGATGATATTTAACCAACTGGGAGAGCAGTACTAGAATCTGAAAATGCAGTGTCACCCTGGAAAGGAGCATACAGTGCCAGGGGGTTGAAAAAGGTGTCAATTAGACATGCATCCTAACCACTGAACTATTCCCCATTCCTTCCCTCATCTTTGCTTTTACAAATTCAGTGATACTAGGGGAGAAATTATAGGAAAAGGAAGCACACATTAAATTTATGGTTCTCCAAAGGCATAATAAAGCAAAAAAATAAATTTATGGTTCTCTTTCATTCCAAGCTTCAATAATGAATAACTGAACCCAAATTCATCTCAATTGTTGAGATTTTTTTTATTTGTGAATAAGAGACAAATAATTGTTGAGTGGCAAGAGTCTGAAAGATTTAGCTCCTTTTCTTTCTTCTTTAGCTCCTTTTCTTTCTTCTTTCTAAACATTTTCAAAATCCACTCTGTCTCTCTCCCTTTTATTTTCAGATAATTTTTGGGTCATACCTGGTAGTGCCCAGGGAGTCATGTGAAGAAGAAGGGGTTCAACCTGGGAATCCATCCTGCAAAGCTCTCTTTCCTTCCTTCCTTCCTTCCTTCCTTCCTTCCTTCCTTCCTTCCTTTTCTTCCTTCCTTCCTTCCTTCCTTCCTTCCTTCCTTCCTTCCTTCCCTTCCTTCTTCCTTCCTTCCTTCCTTCCTTTCTTCCTTCCCTTCCTTCCTTCCTTCCCTTCCCTTCCTTCCTTCCTTCCTTCCTTCCTTCCTTCCTTCCTTCCTTCCTTCCTTCCTTCCCTTCCTTCCTTCCTTCCTTCCTTCCTTCCTTTCCTTCCTTCCCTTCCTTCCTTCCTTCCTTCCTTCCTTCCTTCCTTCCTTCCTTCCTTCCTTCCTTTCCTTCCTTTCCTTCCTTCCTTCCTTCCTTCCTTCCTTCCTTCCTTCCTTCCCTTCCTTCCTTCCTTCCTTCCTTTTCCTCTTCCTTCCTTTCACTTTTTAACAGAATTTTTTTCTTTTACTTTATTTAAACACTATGGTTTATAAAGTTTTTCATAATATAGGTGTTACAGATTTTTGATGTTCCAACACCACTCCCACCACCTGAATGACTCTCCACAAAACTTTTCTTAAAATCAGAAGGTAGGCTCCACAGTCAACCATTTATCAACACTTCCTTAGCATCAGTCTTGCACTTTACTGCATTGTTTTATGCCGGCTTGGCTAAAGGAATGATAGATGACTTTCAGTCTCTTAGTTCCAAGTGTAATGCTGCTTCTGTTAAATTTCCTACTGTGTACAGAATGAATTAATGCTTGAATGTTTGTCTCAAGGAAGATAACTATCATTTTTCTGATAAAGTTAGTTCAGACATTATACGTTTAAGGTGACATTTCAAATGCATTAAAATGAATCCACATAATCCATATATATTTAAAAAATTTTATTTGCTTACAAAAGACAATGAAAATCGGTTTGCAAAAACATATCCATATGTACAGATCATCTGTGTGTAAGAAGAGGGTGACCCTGGGGATACTGCTGGATAATTTGTTCCTTACAATTGGTTCTTTGCATCAGTATGAGCAAATACTCATTATGTTACATATAAAACCCACTAGATACTGAGTCAATCTTTTTAAGTCACCAAATTCAAGAAGACTATATTATAATGTATATTTTTGGGTATCAGTGAAGCGAGTTACCAATGACCTCAGAGTTGGACAGGCCAAGCACATAAGAGGTTGTTTCTCTAAGAAAATCCTTTTCTTCTTTTTTTTTAGCAAGCTAAGGGACTAAGGATAAATGACAGTCATTTTATCTCTGAATTCCTATTCTGCCTTGGCCCCATCTTTCTGGACTAGAATATCTGTATTATTACAGTATAGACTTAAGATCATCTCACAAAAAGATTTCAGAGTTCAGCTTTGGTTGTTTGTTTCTTAATTTATCTTTGAGTTCTCATTTCTAGAAAAACAAATTATCTGGCATGTCACTAAAACAAGAAAGAAAATCAAACCCATAATTTAGGAGATTTTTTAAATATAAATTTTGGTCACTGATAGCAGTGATATTAGCAATATCCAAGATGGATATTTTGGCTGATGAAATGAGCACCCCTCCCTTGAAGGTTCACATACACACCACATATTGACATTGTTCTTGAGTAAGATGCCTTGAGAGTTCTTGTAGTTGGTCTTCAAATTTCTCCTGAGGTTGTCAGTTTCCTGGGCCCCACAGTTCCATGGCTTCCAGCTCATCTTGAACCGGGGTAAATTCTGGCTGATCAGGATGGGGAGCTAAAGAGGAAGATTTGGGTGGGGACTTGATGGGATCCAGGAACGATTAATTGATATTCTCCCTCAAATGAATCATTAGAGACTTAGACTTGGTTACTGAACTGCAGAGCTATCCGACCTGGGCACAAAGCAGAAGCCTCAACCCCATGCTGCTAGAACATTTTTCGTCAGGATTCAGGTGGTTAGTAAAAGAAGGGAAGGAGCAATGCATTGCAGAAGAGTCTTAGAATACTCAAAACAGGCAACTGCTTAAATATGGTAAGTTTTATTTAAAAAAAAATTCTGAAAACTAACAGACTTAGCAAAGAAAAAATAAATTTCTATATGTGATCTCAAGTTGCAAACCCATCACCAGGGAGCAGGATGGAGGTGGAGGGGTGGGAAGAGTGGAGAGAAGGGGAGCCAGGGAGAAAGGTGCCCCGTCAATATCAGGAGGCAACAGGAGCAAAGAGGAGGCAGATTTAGATATCTTTGTGGGTTTTTTGGGGGGCACAGCTGCTGTGCACAAAGCTTACTCTTGTCTCTGCACTCAGAGATCACTCCTGGAGTGCTCAAGAGATAATATAGGATGATGAGGATTGAACCCAGGTTGGCCATGTGCAAGGCAAGTGCCTGGCCTATTGTGCTATCTCTCCATCCCAAGAAGACATTTATTTCCCAACTCTATTCCTAGCTTTTACATTAGGAGTTTGTGGTAAGTTCCTGGTACACAATCATATACCTACAGTCAAGGTGAGGTGGGACATTTAGTTTTGTTATATTTGATAGGGATTAAATTTCAACCACATCACTTTATGTGTTTGGAGCAGGGAGTGCACAGGATGATACTGGGCAGTGGGAAAGCAGGAAGGTGGGGAAGGGCGTGCCCATGGTTAGGGTAGGATCAATGAGACAGTGCAGTATGGGGAGCCAATTCCCAGGCCAACATAATCAAAGTGGATGTATTCCACTTCAGTGCTGGTAATCATTGTAAGGGATCATATCTTAAGAAGGACAGGAATATTTGAGAGAACAGGGAGGGAAGAGATGAACAGAGAAAAATGTATCAGCAAAACGTCAACCAGTTCTCTGGCAAATATGGTTAATTTTCTACTAAAGCAAGACCATTGACATCCATTGGCTAGTAGGTTTATTGCATCAAAGCCAACTCTGAACCTCTCTCTAGATGCTTCCATAAAAATGTCCCATTGCACAACCCACCCGCATGCAAATTGCACATGGCTTTAGGAAGCACAGTCTTTCCAGAATCTCAGTCCAGTAGTTAGTAATGAGGCAGGGACAGCAGGGTCTCACTGGTTTCTTAAATGTATCACTGGTCGCCTAAATAGCTGTGGTGTCAATTGCCATCCCAAAAGCTTCTACGAGTCCTCAGAATCATGGGAAGTTCTAAATTTGTGGAAGTCCTCCAAACCATAGTAAAATACTACAGGGATTATGGCCACACACATCGGTAACAGAAATGAGGGTCAAAAACAATGTTTAAGCATGTCCCCATTGACCAAACAGGAAGTCAGAGACCAAATCAATGTGTATTTGGAAGCAAGGAAGAGTTAAGGGAGGTACGATTATTTTTAATTTTCTCTTCAGGTTTTTAAAAGTGAGATTCTAATAGTAACCAGAACTTTATAGAAAACATCTCTGGAAAATTTAATGCAATGAGCAGCTCAAGGTCTGCTTCTCCCTTAAAATCTGTTACCTTTTTATGACACCCCCTCACCATTATGTTTGTGACCATAGAAAAGTATTACTCAGAGCCCACAGGACACTAGCACTTACCTCCGACTCCATAGGAAGAACATGAAGAAGGATCACAGTAACCAGGCTGGCCGGAAGGACCTTGGGGTCCAGGTATGCCCAGGTGGCCTGGTGGTCCCCTGGGTCCAGGAGAACCTGGAGGCCCAGGGCTTCCTAGTCGGCTCTCCCTGAAGGTCCTAGAAAGTACCCACATATGAAGACAGTTGGTGTTTGACCAACATAGGGGAGTCTTGAGACAATACAGAAGAAATTTATTCTTGTAGAAAGCAAAATTGCCCCACTTGACAATTAAGATCATCAATCTCTCTTTATTCATGCAGTTGCTATTCATAAACTGAATCCCCTGGGCAGAAGATCATAACGGAAGCATAAGATCTCTGAAAAGTCAGTGCTTTTAAACCCTCCCTGAAACAGGAAAGCAAAAGGCATTCCTTTCTCTCACCTCTTTTGTACTAAAACAACCATTCCCAACCTATTTTGTGTCTGCAAAGATTCTCTTCCACAAAGTAATACCTTCTGCATTTCTGTATGCAACACATGCACACTGTACATGCAGGGGACACACACACACACACACACACACACACAGAACACATTCTATCTCAACCTCATAATCTATACTGGTTTATGGTCCAATTTAATTGAAGTTAATTACTGTGAGTCTAAAATAAATTTTCCTGGAAGAGAAAAATTAAAAAGTGAAATTGGAGGAGAAAAATGAAATGAAATGCTAATAAACTAATTTAGCATTTATTTTTCTAGTTTATAATAATTGAGACTGTAAATTGAGTGACAAGAGGTATTTTTGTAAGTTTAAGAAGTGTGTCATTGGGGGAGAGATAGCACAGCAGGCAGGATGCTTGCCTTGCCTGTGGCCAACTGGGATTCCAACCCAACACCCCATATAAATCTCCAGCACCAAAAACTGGTCCTCCACACCCCACCAGGGTGTTGGGGAACATAGCCAGGAATAAGTCCCAGCACTGCTGGGGGAAGTAACTCCCCAAATTAGTGTGTCAGGTTGTGTTTCCTGGTTTTCATGTTTGTTTCTAGACTTGACTTCCAACAGTTTCTTCAACTAAAAATGGAAAATTTCAACCTACTACTGAAATGAAAATTAGAAATAGAGATAAGGATCACTTTGATGAAATTTTCTAGATACATTTAGTGTCATTTGATTAATATTCACCAGACTTCCTTTCTGTGAAATGTGTGTTAGATTAGTTCCTCATATTAGTTCCTAATAACAGGAGTGCAGGGAATCTATTGTATTAGGCATTTCTCCTAGAAAAGGCATTTTTCAGAATTATTAGGCTAATTCAAAATGTGAAAAACTTTGATATATATACATACACATACATGTATATATACAAATATAACAGAATTAAAACTCCTAATGAGTATGGTACGGAGATCATTCTAAAATTAGACAGTAAGTACACAAAACCTGAACTCAGGCCAAACCCACTCAGTAAGATAATCAAGGTGGCATCAATCAGTGTTCACTGAGTAGCCATAGGCTACAGTGACTTACTGTATCCTATGCCGGTTAGTTGGGACTGTGTGGCTAGTCAGTAGTGGATGTGAGTGACACCTGTGATTCTTCATTTAAAAAATTGAAAATGCATTGAGTTCTTGTGTCTCTTTTATGCATCTCCTTGTCACTTGTCTTCTCATTACTCATCGGTTTGCTCGAGCAGGTGCCAGTATTGTCTCCATTCGTTGGGAATGAGGTCCATTATTGTTACTGTTTTTGGTGTATTGAATACACCACAGTAGCTTGCCAGGCTCT
This sequence comes from Cryptotis parvus, assembly GCA_021461705.1. Taxonomy (NCBI): domain Eukaryota; kingdom Metazoa; phylum Chordata; class Mammalia; order Eulipotyphla; family Soricidae; genus Cryptotis; species Cryptotis parvus. The sequence continues at coordinate 43,964 of JAJIBD010003519.1, forward strand.
GCCATGGCTCTGGGTTCATCCTTGGGGGCCCAGTCTTTTTCGCATCTCCTAGAGACCAGTATTTGCTTCAAAATATACCAAACTCTAGCTACATCAAACTTGGCATGAGAATGAATCAAACTGGCATCATCTCAATTTACTAAGCATTTGCTTTGCTCTTGTTTCAGGCCTACCCTGATCTAACCCAGGCTATCACCAAGACAAGATCCCAGAATACACTGTGACTTTTTAGAAGCTGTGTGTTCAGATCATTGTTAATGAATTAATCTCTCGTTAGAATAAATGCAGTTGAGTCATTCCAGTTTAGACAAAAAATTGCTATCGCCCTGTGCTACCAAATGATTATGAAGATTGATTGTTTCTGCCTTGTAGCTTTCTATGGGGGAACACTTACCTGCTGGCCCAGGGGGACCTCTTGGGCCTTGGGTTCCAATACCAGGATTTCCTTTTTCTCCTTTAAGACCTGTTAGACCTGTATTTGTTTTTAAGGAAAGGGAAAAAGAAAAAGTTACCTTAATAACGATATATTGGAAGTCTGTGTTTTGGGGTTTCAGAAGGACCTCTCTGATAAAGACCATGACACGAGTCAGTTTAAATTAAAATATAAACTAAACTCTGATACTGGTTGCTTATGTATCACCACACATAGAATATTCATTCCAGAAATATATTTGTTATTTGTGGACTGAAATAATTAGCATTGTTAAAATGACCATCTCTCCAAAGCAGTGCAGGTAGGTCCTATGAAAATTCTCAAATATTTTTTATAAACATGTACCTAATTCAGCTAAATTTTATATGGAACAATAAAACTCTCTTGGCCAAAGCAATCCTGGGGAAAAAGAAAAGGGAAACTTTTTCTTTTCCCAACTCTTTTCCCAACTTTAGCTTATAATATAAATTTATATTAACCAAGACAACATGCTACTTGAATAAAGACAGTCTCTTAGACTAAGAAGAGAACTGAAATGACAGTGGAATGGTAATAAAAATGAATGCTTAGACCAAGAATAGAATTGAGAGTAGAGAGACAGAGCTAATCTTTAAGTTGAATGGGAAAACCTCTTGAATAAATGGTGCTGAGAAAACTGGTTAGTCACAAAAAAAAATGAATCTGGACACTATCTCACATTATACATATAAGTTAATTTAAAATGGATTAATGACCTTGAGACTAGATAAGAATCCATAAACTATTGACGGAAAACATAAGTAGACTCTCCAATAGATGAACCTCAAAGGTATCCTCGATGATTCAATGCCACAGGTGAAAAAACATGATGCAAAAGTAAACAAATTATACAAAATCTCTCCATGCTGCTAAGAGAAAGAATTACTAGAATAAAAAGACACCCTACTGAGTAGGAAAAACATTTGTTTATCACACATCTGACCAAGGGTTAATATTTAAGATATATAAAACACTCACAAAACTTAGCAAAAACAGCAACAAAATTAACGTCCCCACCAAAACAAAACAAAACAAAACAAAACAAAACACCAGGGAGAAGAGATGAATAGACATTTCCTAAAGAAAAAAGGCATGCAGATGGACTATAGTTGAAAAAGTGTTTGGCAACACTTATCATCAGAGCTCATAAAAAATGACAATGAGGTACACTCTACCACCAGTGAGAACAGCAAATATGAAAGCGACCTGAAACAACCAAAGCTGGCAGGAATGTGAAGAGAAGGAACCCTCATCTACTGCTATTGGAAAGAAAATCAGAATCCTCTAATTCAACTTCTATGGAAAACTGCATGGAGACATCTCAAAAAATTAAGAAATGAGTTTCCATCTGACCCAGTGATTCAACTTCTTGTCTCTACACCAAGAGGTGAAATGCATTCATTAAAATATATTTGCATATCTGTGTTCATTGCAACACGACCCACAATAACTGAGATATGGCAACAACCCAAGTGGCCAAGATCAAGAGTGCCTACATAAATCATGGTAGATATGCACCACGAAATATTACTCAGCTACATGAACAAATAAAATCCTGTAGTTTACTGTACCATGGATGGAACTGCACGGATAGAGCTGCAAGGATAGGTTTATCCCTCATATATGTGGAATTTAAAGGAATGAAGAAAGGAGAGTAAAATGATCAGTAATAACAGACCTGAGAGGTTCTGACCAGAACTGATTTCGCTAAGGGGGTGTGTGTGTGTGTGTGTGTGTGTGTATGTGTGTGTGTGTGTGTGTGTGTGTGTGATGGGGGGGAACAGACAGGGGCCTAGGGTCAGTGGTGGAGGGATGCTAATACTCTGGCAGTGGGTAGCAAATTATTAATATTAACAATGCAAATCATGATGCCTGAGTAAATAATTATGATGATCATAAAAGGAGTTCACTCGGTATCTAAGCATGAGTCTATATTTGCAATAATGCAAGCTAATTTTTCTTCTTCCTACTGAAGAAATTCAGCCCTCCAGGACCTGCCTTAAGTCTTTGCACACACCAGACCATTTAACATATGCAGTTGGCATTCTACAAGTTACACAATAGAAATCACAAGTGAACATGTCTAACATTTTCCTTTTGATCCACTTTGCAAAGAAAAAAAACGGCATGAATTATAATTAGGCAGCAAAGTTCTGAGGACCGTGAGTTTCCATTAAAAAACTTGGAAGCTTCAGGAAAGCCTGTGTTTGATTTGGCTGATTCAGACCCATAAAAATCTCAACCTATTCATGTTTCTTTTCCAGTGAGCAGAATTCTTCTTCTAAATAATTTATGGTGCTATTAACATATTAACAAACTATACATTTTCACAGACTAAAACAAAACAAAGCAAACAGATACATAAACCCTGATAGCTCATCTTCCAAACAGATTCTATTACAAGCTGGAACTTCTGAGGACCAGTCTGCATGCCTATCCCAGAAGCTCTCTGCTCTCTACTTCACAGGGCTAGTGAGGCTTCGCTAGAATGTAAAACTGGGTATCAGTAATTACCCCTGCAGAAAAATTATATGTGAAGTCACAGACGTCCAGAGGGGAACATAGATAAATGTAAGCAGCTATCTTTATAGGTAGGAGGCATAAAATTTTGAATGAAAACATTACAAATCAAAGGCCCAGGAGATATTTGCAAGGATAGGAGTACAACTTTGCATGTGGAAGGCCAGATGTTGTCCCCAAACCAATCCAGATATTTTAAAAAAATGCGAATTTTTTCCTTTGCTAATTGCAAAATATATCCTTAATAGACAAATTAGAAGCTGAACAAGCAAGAATTCTGACTGATTTTGTGCTTTTTTTTTCAGTTGGGGTGGGTGTGAATGATTCTGCTTACCAGCCCTTAGAAGCAATAGCTTTTGATCATGTAGCTTATGCTTGTGAATACAAAAGATGCCCATGTAGTACTTGTTCTAGGGACAGTTGACAGTGGAAAGAGCAATGAGTATCTTGGCTATTTTCACTCCCTGCACATGCACTGATTGTCTTTTTATTTGAGGCCTTGGTGTCTGCTGTGCATCTGTGGCCACCTCTCAAGGACAAGGAACAATGAGCACCTTTCAAAACAGTCAAAAGCCTAGCCTTATCAGGCTCTGCTGCTTTCCCCATCCTCTGGGTTGGTAGTAGCAAGTGGCCTTGGTGTAGTACTCTGAGCTCACAAAAGACCAGTATAGGCATAGAGGGCAGGGGACTGACCAACACATCTATTCTGGGATGGAATCTCTCCCGAGTTATTTCTTAGGAGCTATTTTAATTAATGTCTCAATCCCCTTTTATCTTATTTTGTGTTATTTTATACCACCGTGAGATATACAATTAACAAAACTGTTCAGATTCGGTTTCAGTCATACAGTGTTTCAGCACCCATCCCGCCCCTAACCAATGCACATTTCCCACCACCAATGCACCTCCCCCAGATGCCCTCCCCTCCTCCCCCAGCCTGCCTCTATGGCAGCTTTGCCTCTTCTCTCTCTCTCTCTCTCTCTCTCTCTCTCTCTCTCTCTCTCTCCCTCTCTCTCTCTCTCCCTCCCTCCCTCCATTTATCCCCTCTGGTTTTAAATACATATATACATTTATCTTCTCTAAATACATACATTTATCCCCTCTGGTTTTAAAGCACAGAATTTAAGCACAGAATTTTCTGAACTTCCTCGAGCTAGTCAATGTTTAAGATTTGATTATTAATCAAGTTGTTCAGACAGTAAAAACACCCTGAGTAAGTCTCCGTATGAGCTACTAGTTTAGTTAACTGGGTAATAACCGGAATAGTCGTTTTTTTTTTCTCTGTTGGAGGTAAAGTGAATAATTCTGCTTACCAAGCATCTGGGAATTTAGTAGACGTTGCTTTTTATTTTGTTTGGATTGGAGTCATTGTCCCTGCAGGGAACTTCTAAGTTTTAGAAGAATTAGAACAATAACATCACTGATGACTAACACTAGCCTGATGATGATTAATCGTGGATGACTCCGAGACCTCCCATGACCTAAAGTGCTCAGAGCTCAATGCAGCTTCTCAGGGATTCTCCACGAACAGAAGACCTTGGGGATGAGACTAAGTAGGGCACCCAAGAAAGTGTTCACAGGACTAGCCACCAGTTGGAGGAGAATCCTGAGCTGTCCTTCAGCTATTCACTAAAAAAAGCACAAAGGAGGAAAAATGGGAATAGTTAATTTGGTTATCTTAATTTTTAATTTTCAACTCAACTGATACTTTAACACATGCTAGCATAAGAAAGTGCTTCACAAATATACTCCAGCTCCTCAAAAGGTCTAAAAATAAAAAAAGGAAGAAAAAATTCTAGGATACAATTCCACATTTACATGGAATTCTAGATGTTATTCTACTTGAAATTATGATCCAACTACATATATGCTATTATATAATTATTTGGCCATCTGTTCACTTACTATTTTCAGACTGAAGGAATATTCATAATTATAGTTGAACTTCACTAAAGATCACTTTTAAAAGAAGTAAAGCATGCTAAAAATTAGTATTAAACTGGAGGTAGCTCAGTGATGGTATGCGTGCTCTGCATGTATGAAGCCCTGGGTCTGACCTCCAGCATAACAAACATAAGCCCCGGGTTTGATCTGCAGTATTACATACGAAAATATTTATTTAAGTATTATTTAAGTATTATTTAAGAGCTGCTACTTGCTCTCCATGTGCCCAGCTGCTCATGAGGCACCCGGGAGGCATGGTGGGTTCTAGCCCTGGACTGCCACCCCAGCAGAGCCTCACAACAAGCCACATGACCCTCCCGACTCCATGGGGGCCGCCATTTTCCACATCCAGACTTCCCTCTCGTCACAACTCCACCCAGCAGACCAGACTATCACAGCCAGGCTCATCAATAAATGCTTTATTTAGGGGACTACAAGAGTATCCCACCCGCATGGCAAGCCTGGCAAGCTGCTCATGTCGTATTAGATATGCCAAATACCAGTAACATTTATATTAGGTCATTCCCATAACCTAATATAATGGTTTGAGGCTCTTTATGTTCCTGGAGCAAGCGGATGCCTTTGGGTTCTACTTTTTTTTTTTTTTTTTTTTTTTTTTGCTTTTTGGGTCATACCCGGCAGTGCTCAGGGGCTACTCCTGGCTCTGCACTCAGGAATTACTCCTGGTGGTGCTCGGGGGACCACATGGGATGCCAGGGATTGAACCCAGGCCTGCATTAGCCGGCCACGTGCAAGGCAAACGCCCTACCCGCTGGGCTATTGCTCCGGCCCACCTTTGGGTTCTACTTGCATGAGACAGGACATATGGAGATAATACTGGTGCCCGCTCTAGCAAATAGATGATGAACAGGAAGATAGTGATAGTGATTATTTAAGTATTTAAGTACGATTTAATGCTTATGTGAGATCTTTGCTATTTAAAAGAGAATTGGCATACTTTTTGGGAAGCCTGCCTGATTCTGATTGAAAAATGGAAGTTAAATGTCCTAAAAACATCAGCCTCTGACTGACCATGAGATACAGGGGCCATTTTATTTTAGTTTTTACAGATAAAAATCTACCATCACTGTGATGAGGATTTTCTTCATTAAATCCTTTCGTGAGGACCCAGAAGGTGTCACCTGGTGCTGAGATGGGGCCCAGAGCTTCGTGCTCATTAAGGGCTGGGGCTCCTGACTATATACCTCTTCCCTCTTTCTGAAACATTCTCACCTTGACTGTGCCCACAAAGGTTTATCTTCAAGACCCAACTCAACGTTTCTCTAAAACCCAAACAGGCTGAAGCATAGGGGTCCGAAAGGGCAAAGTTGATGCACATCAATCATAACTGTATGCCCAAACCTGTCCATGATGTCTGTGTCACATATAACTGACAAGCATTTCCTGAGGGAACAAAGGAATGAGTGAATGAATTCGTTATTTGTGCGTGAAGTATCTATGCTTCCTCTGGCACATGCCACACTGCACTGCTTATTCTCACGCTCATGGAGTCGGGACTAAGAGCCTGTTGCTTGCAGAGGTCATGACCTGGTTACTGCAACAGCGTCCGATTTAGGCAGAGTCTTAGGAGTAGGAGATTCCTCAGCAAATAAGGAAAAGAAATGAACAGAGCCAAAAGCTACACCAATATCTCCATCAATTGCTTTGTTGAAAGTCAAGGTGACCTTGAAGGGACCTACAAATTCAATTCCTTAGGGAGACCTTAAGGAAATTTCTTTCACGTGGCTGACTTACATGATCACTGCCTTTATATTTTTGATTTTGACTTTTTTTTAAAGTGATGTATGAAGTTATTCATAGTTGAGTTTTAGCATACAGATATTACAGCACCAATCCCACCACCACTGTCAGCTTCCCTCCACCAATGTATTCAAGCTCCCTCCCATATCCCCCCCACCCCACCCTTCCATGACCCCCCTCCCACCTGCCCTGTTGACAGGTACATTTCTAAGTGTTGTTAAAGTCTAGGTCTCTTGATTTCAGTGTTGTTGACTCTGGTTTGGATATTTGGTTCTATGATTCCTTAACACCACCTTGTATGTGACTCCCCTGTCCTGGGCCCTTGTTGCTTCTCATCTGTCTCTTCCCCCAATCCCTCCACTCTATTCTGGGGTCAAGATAGATCAGGGAATCCCCCTTTAAAACACTGCATTCCCTCATCCAATTATTCCAGATACCACATATGAGTGACATCATCCTGAGTCTGTCCTCCTGGCCTGCTTCATTTATTATGATGTCTTCCAGTTCCATCCATGTCGCTGCGAACTACATGATTTCATCATTCCTAACAGCTGGAACTCTGCTTTTCTAATAAGTTTCTTGCATGGCAATATCTCCTCAGAGTGCCTCTTGGAGAGGAATGTCATCAACTCAAATTAAGTTCATATTTCTGCCATTTAAAAAATGAGCATAGACTGATATAAAGGAATATTTGATTTAACAAAAATGGGACTTAGGATAAAAATATACCTGGTTTTCTGTGGAGGTAGAAAAAATATTTAGAATAACTTGATAAAAAATTTTAAAAGTTCTTTAAAATATAATTTAAAGCAAATTTTAGAGCAGTTATAAGTTCACAGTGATAGATCAAAAAGCCATGGTCTTCCAAAACTTCTGAGTCTCCATATATACAGCAGTAGTAGTAACCCAATAGTAGTTTCCCAACAGTAGTAACCCCCAAATAATCATTTTTCCATTTATTCTTTCTTAAGAATAGTAAAACCTATTCATGAACAGTTTTGTAATTGTATTTCTCATGGTGGTATAAAAAAAATTTAAAAAAGGGAAGTTAAAAAAATAAAAGTCAACTTCTAAAAAGTGTCTTTCTGTATCCAAATGGCAAAAAAATGAATAGTATTAGAAATTCTATCTAATATCTTTTTTTTTTTTTTTTGGGTTACACAGGGCGATGCTCAGGGGTTACTCCTGGCTCTGCACTCAGGAATTACTCCAGGTGGTGCTCGGGGACCATATGGGATGTCAGGGATCAAACCCAGGCCGGCACAGGCCAGCCGTGCAAGGCAAACACCCTACCCACTGTGCTATCGCTCTGGCCCCCTATCTAATGTCTTGAGTATCTTTTTTTGAAATTAAGACAGAATCCTTCCTCATCACTAACTTAACATTCCAATTCTTTTGGCCCACTAAAACTGAGAATGCTATTTGTTTTTGCATTTCATTACTTTCCTAGTACTCAGCATGGGCTGGCTCGCCCTGCGACTCATTTTCCACCCCCAGTTGGCGGACTCGTATCACCGTGATCTTCCAGGGACTAGGCCCGAATCTCCGAGTGCTGTGAGGACAATGCTGACCAGACGCCAGACTCCACCCAGCCTAGCCTATCACAGCCCGCTCACGAGTTCCACCCTGCGCAGTCTTTTGTAAATCCGCCAGTAGCGGGCGATCCCAGCATGGGGAGAGCTGCTAGTGGCCTCCCTGTGACCAGCTGCTCACGAGGCATCGGGAGGTGGTGGTTTCAGCCCTGGCCCACCACCCCAGCGAGCCCCGCAACACCAGTGACCCCCCTCCATGAGGGCCTCCATTTTCCACATCCTGACTCTCTCTCCTCAGAACTCCACCCGCACCAGCCTAACGCCTGGCTCACGCGCAGCGGCCCCGGTTCATCAATAAATGTGGACTTAAGATCCTACAGAGTACTACCTGCCGGCGAGCCTTGCAGCTACCGTGTTGTATTTGATATGCCAAATACCAGTAACAAATAACCTCCTGAATTGAGCCTCTTTATATTCTGGGTGCAAGCAGATCCCCTGGGCTCTACTAGCATGAGACGGACTATGGAGATGTTACTGGGACCGCCGAGCAATCGATGATGGCGGGAAGCAGTGACCAGGATATCCGTATATACAGTGATACTCAGCATGTATTAGACACTCAAGATGTATCTATCAAACAAACAGATGCATTAATGAAACAAAACACCCAATTATAGGCTTTGACCAATACAAAAACGGCTCAATAGTATACTACTTATGCTTAATGTAGAGGCTGAACACTAGCTGCTTTATATGTATAAGCAAATTGAGATTTCTTAAGAATTTATATGATGGTTGCTGTATTAACCTTAACAACAAGCCATATACAGAAGGTGAAGAAGCAGCTTGTCATTACAGTAACTCACAAAGCCAAAATTTCCACCCAGGCGAGTTGGTACTGACACGGATATACTTAACTATGCACTCCCTGCTTCTCCATCTGAGCTGGAGCTGTAGGCTGTTTCTTGTCTTGCTGGCTGTAATCGTGGCTTCCTGAACTGCCTGCCAAATCAGCAATCTGTCTGCACCTTTCCTCTGGCCTCACGCTCAGAAATCAGTCCTGTGGTTATCACATTTCCTCAGCTTGCTTCCCTGCTTATGCACACTTGCCCTGTGCTCTAAGCAAGGCTTAGGGCTGATATGAAGAGGATTTATCCTGCTCAAGCTGACTGCATGTCCAGAATGTGGTCTTAGGTTGTCTGTTTCCTATTTTCTTTGGCCTGTGGACATCGGTGGAGGGAGATGTTATTCATTTCTATGCTCCCTCCCACCCTCATGACACCAAATGCTCCAGGCTGGAGTTTCATGCTACTCCACCGAGCAGGATCACTCCTCAATGCCAGAACATTCTGAGCAACTCCCAGGATATGTGCCCAAGACCTGGGAAATGCTTTCATTGCAATGCTACCCAAAAAAAGTCATAGAAACACTAATAATGGCTTCAGCTGTGTTATTATATTGTCTGTTGCCTGGGAAATGCTGGCAATGAATTGCAAAAATAATCTGTTTTTAATTCAATGTATGCTTCTTTTCCATTTTATTATTCTTTAATCGAAATATTATTAATTTTAACATTATGTAAGTTTCAGGTGTGCATTGTTGACAATCAGCTTGTATATTTACTATATTAAGTTCAATACTGAATACTCAGTTCTATTCGATATCTTATATTTGTCCTCTTTGAATGCCTACTAGGTACAAGGTGCTGGAACAAACACCAAGTTACAAGATGACAGGTTACTAGAATGCAATTCAACAAACAGCTTATGCATTTCACCAGACTCTCCTATTTTTTCCATGGTATATATAATTAATCTCAGCATGTGGGGTGAGGGGTCCCACACTTTTAATGCAAAGATTGCCAGACCTGGAAAATACATAGTTGCTTTAAATGTAAATTAATTTTGCAAACTATTGTTAGAGTATCCCTCTCCATTGTTCTTTTCATTAAAACACTGTCATCTACTATGACTCTGCAATTTAAGACTCGTCCAAAGACAACCGCTCTCATCTTTTGGGCAGAGGAAATTTCATAGAGAAACTGAGTTACATAGGCAATAACAGAAGGAGAGAGATGCCAAATAAAGATGGTGAGATAGCCTATACATTAGCAACAACCATGCCCACCTTAGGAGTGCAGGAGCAATGGTAAGAAATAGTCGAACTGGAGTCCAGAGTCTTCTGGGAGAATCTAGAGCCAGTGTAAGAGCTTGTCTTATAGAAATAAGAGCCAAGAAGGGGCTGTAGCCACAAACGAAGTTGCAGAGCCCTTCTGCAACTTGAGGAGTGAGGCAAGGGGAGAAATAGCTTGAGCCTCTCATTGACTGAACCCATCCAAGAACTGAAGGCAATGAAGGCTGGAAACAGAGAAAGAAGAAAGACAAACTGAGAGCACACCCTCTAGACCTGTTCCAATGTCAGGCATTGATTCTGAGTCAAAGCATCAATCCTGTAGGTAGTAGATCACTGTGTAAGGATAAAAAAGACAAATAAATGAGTAGCTATAACCCACTGAGAGAAGCACTACAAACAAAATATGGAAACATAGGCCTGAGGCATTTTGGGGAGTCACAGAAAGTTTCCCAATACACCTGACTCTGAAGTCAAGTGTTGAAGCGCAGGCAACAGTTTCGTAAAGGGCAGAGGGAGGTGCATGCACAAAGGTTTGCAAGTGAGAGATAACAGGGCATTCCTGGAACCCGAAGCATTTTGGCAGGGCTTTGGCAGTTGCAGGCCAGAGAACGGTAGACTATGAGGCCAGTCTAGACCAGGTTATTATAAGCTCTGTGTACCAGGCTAAGAAGTTTAGATACAGCTCCTCACTTACATGAAATCTTTCAACACCTTCTACCTAGATTATTGTTTGTAATTTCAAAAGCTTTTTTGAAAGAGGGATTCTGAATTGTTCCTGTTTTTAGGCCCTTATGAAACCTGGATCTGCCACTGCAGGTGCTATGAAGTAAGACTATTAGTTCAAGCTGTCATTCTGCAGTCTGCGAGCCTACTTCCACCAACAAGTGCTTTACTATTCTGACTGAGAGTCCAGGAGGAAACGATTTGAATCACTACATAACACTACCTAGCAAAGGCAAAGACCAAGAGTAAGACAGCAGGAAATGAACTGTTGCATACTGTCCATCAGGTAGAGACATCTGCCATGAGGAAGGTGGTCTTTTGATCTATTGAGCACAGGAATCTAAGCCAGACATAATTAGAGTTGGGCCAAGAGGGGAAGGAAAGTTTTCAGAAAGGAGGAGGCAGGGAAGCTGGACAAATGGACAGAGGAAAGATGGTACTGTTCACAACAGCCCACTGCACTTGATGTTCACAAAAGCAACTGCCAGGCAAAAGGGAATAGAGATCCAAATGGACACCAGAGAGCCTGCCTTTTCATCCTGCTCATTTCACCACTGACACCGTGACTTCACAAGCACATAATAAGAATATCAGACCAAATGTCATCTATTGCTTTCAGCACCAACATTTTTATTGCTCTTCTTTAATGACTTTATGTTATTTCCAGTACCAATCTTTAAGGAAATTTAAAGTAATTTAAGATTATCAGAACATTGGGCCAATTTCTGGGACTTAAAAATAAAATTTCAGACTTTCAAGTAGTGGATTATATTTAAATTATTTTGTCTGGTCTTCATTCCTTGCAGGACTGAAAAAATGATAGGGTGCTTCTGCTTTTGGAAAAGAAGGAAGCTGCATCAGGGTACTGGGATAAGGCCAGGCTCTATAGAGCTTAAAGCAAAACGGATTACAATAAGTGTGCATGAAGGATTCATTATTAAGTTAAATACTTCTTAAATCTAAGATCCTCATTACATTTTTTCCAAATTACCAAAGAAAAAATGTCTAGAAAAAAATATATAAATATCTTGCTATATTTACACAATTTAATGTCAAATTTAAATGTAGAACTGATGATAACTGAAAGAATTAATGAATGTAATTTTTCTATGGATACATTTCATATACATATTTGGTAGACTTATTGCTTTAAACAGCATGAAAATAATTTTCTATATTTATTAGAAAAGGCATTTCTAATACTTAAGGCATTTGTTTACATATGGTCAGTCTTGGTTCTGTTCTCGATATTGTATCCTGAGCACCACCAGGAGTGATTCTTTAGCATAAAATTAGAAGTGATCCTTGAGTAGAACGGGGGTGACCCACACCCCCAGCCCTTCTTTCAAAATTAAAAACTATATAATATATATATATATATATATATATATGTTTCATTTCATCATGAATAAAAATCATGTGGTAGTAAGAATAGGACCCAGTGATACAAGGCATGTCTTAAATTTGTGGTGTCCCAGGTTTAATACTAACTACTACGACAAAAATTTAATAAAATAAAATTGAAAGCAAAATGTTGGGTGCTAAAATTACCATTTTTTTCTTTTTTCTGCTTTTTTGGGTTACACCATCTGTGCTCAGGGCTTACTCTTGGAGACCATTATGTGGTGACTGGGATCAAACCCGTGTCAGTCATGTACAACACAAGCACCCTACCTGCTGATACTATTGATCAGGCCCTTATTTTCTAATTTATGGGTACTACCTGCAAAGCATAAGCCAAACTATTTTAAAATGTCACCCAACTTTTTCTAGCTACATTGATACATGATGAATTGAAGAAAGTCCTGACATCACTAACTTGGTAACAATTGGCCATTGTACGATGTCTTGGTTTGTTGTACTTTTTGCTTTAATAGGTTCTGGGTGAGTGGGGCAGAGCAACCAAAAAGCTAGCCAAGAGATAATCAATGCCATAAATCACTATGATTCTTGAAGCAACTATTGTATTTCATGTATCACCAGAAATTTAAAGAAAAATGTATAAAATTGAGTTCTTGAGAAGCATGTCACCTCTGGTGAAAAGAATCAACAGAAGTTAAATCATTGAAGGACAATTCAAGAAAAGAACATTCTACATCATACTAAATGATGTTTCACACACTAATGAAGTAGCAATCAGTCATCTAATCATTTATCTATTTGTTAAGGCTTCTTGGGGATGCAGACATGAAAGACACATTCCCTTCTAAGGAACTCATCATTCAGTGGGAAAGACAGCAAGTACATCATAATTATAATCCAATGGGAGAACTATTGTGATAGAGGTGTGTGCTTGAAGAGCATCCACAAAGGACAGCTTACTCAGTCTAGATCCAATTCAAGTGCTTCTTTGGTATAAATCAGGATTGCAACCAATTGATCAAGTAAGTGAACAAAGGTGAGGACGGAGTGGCCTGGGGGAAGTATCTTTTGAGATGAATTTCTAAGCTTAAATATAAATAAGTTAGAAGTTTCTCCCAAAAAGAAGGTATTTTTTCCTGGGGAGTGGAGGGAGAGAGCTTGTGAAAATATACAAAAGGTTGTCAGAGCAAGGCTCAATATGGATCGGCACTGAGTGTGGTGGGGGAAAGGCGAGCATGAAGAACATGATAAATAGAATTAATGATCTGAATTATTTATTCTTATAGAGGAGAATTAGAACTTCATTCTTTTGCTAAGGGTTTATGCATTTCCTTACTCCTTTGAATGTGTCCATGGAACTTAATTTGATTATTAGGGTGCTATGAGCAAAGACATGAACAGAAGCTTCAAATAAATATGGTTGGGAACTACTTGATAGACAATCTGTTCCACTCTGGCCAGGAAGAGAACAACTTCTAGGGAGCGATCCCCACTGCAGCCAGGGACCTTCAGAGCAGAGTTGCCCTCAGTTTCCTACAGACCTCATGAAAAATAACACCTATTGTTGCAAGTACTGGGAATTTGTTCATGCAAAGAAAGCTGACTAGGATGCCAGAGCAATAGTACAGTGGTAGGGATTTGCCTTTCATGCGGCCAAATTGGTTTCAATCCCCAGGATCTCGTATGGTCCCCTGAGCAATACCAGGAGTAACTCCTGAGTACAGAATCAGGGGTAATCCCTGAGCATTCCCAGGTGTGACCCAAAAAGCAAAAAAGAAAGAAAGCTGACTAGCAAAGGGAACACCGAGCAGTCGATCTTATTTAGAACAAAGGCAACATCTTGAAGTGAAGCTGATTGAACTAGGAGCACACAAAGACATCTTACTGAGAAGACAGTAATCTGAACAATATTTCTAGTGCCGTACCTTTACCAAGTAAAGATGGAAATCCAATAACTCAGCTGAGTTCTACTATATACCATGCAATCATTTTATTTTTTGGTCATTTTAAGTCATATTCTGCTCTTTACCAAGGATGGCAGACACAGTTGGTCAGCAATTCTAAGTTGTCATTGACCTTTAAGAAAATCATGTTATTAGCCAGAAGGAGAGAGACAGTTACAGAATGACTGCATTTATCTGCATAACATAAATATATATGTACATATTATGATACCAATATCCAAGGTCAAGTGAAACATATATCAGGAGGTCTTGTCAAAGGTGGAAATTATCACAAACGTGTGGGAGTCAGAGGCTAGGTAAGACAGAAAATGGAACAGTGTGCTAACAATTGTCGAGGGTACTAATGCCAACCTAGAACTGAGCATTAAATAGAGGCAAAAAGATACACATGACAACCCTTTAATGTATGTTCTGTAATCCATAGTCTGGAGGGGAAGGAAAAGAGAAAGAGAGAGAAACGGAAAGAAATAAAGAACCTGCCATGGAGGAGGGCTGGGGGCGGGGGGAGGGAACCGGGGACATTGGTGGTGGGAGATGGGCACTGGTGGCAGGATGGGTGCTGGAACACTGTATGACCAAAACCCAAATATGAACTTTTAATTGTATATCTTTGTAATTGTAAAAATAAAAGAATTTAAAAATAAAAAAAAAGAAAATCATGTTACTGTTTACCAAGAACCAATTATGAACACCTTCGTAATTGTACATCTCACGGTGGATAACAAAACATTTTAAAAAAAGAATATCGTGTTAATGTTTGCTTGTATAATGACTATATTCTAACTAAAATTAATTTCTGAAATAGAAACACACACAAAAACACAGTCTTCTTTGAAAACAGTTTTTCAAAAGGTGCTACTCTTTTGAGGTGCTTAATCTCTTGTATTTCCCTCTAAAAACTTACATCTGGCATTTGAATAAACTAAAGGTAGTGGGAGAGCAAAACGCCCATTTAAATGGTAAAAACAGGCCAGTGCAGGGTGAGCTAACTCTTCACAAGTGCCCCTCATTTTTCAGTGTCCTAGAAGTCAGACAGCTTGGAATTCATTCTTACAAATGAAAACATCACCCTGTTTACATTGCAAGGCCAGAGGGTCTCAGTTTAATTTAGAGGCATATGATTAAATACATATTTACGAATTCAGTGACACCCCTCCCTTCACAATATACAGCTTAATTTTGCTCTACTTGGATGTGGGCTGGGTTTAGTGACTCCTTCAAATAAATATAATATTCTGGAAGTGAAAACTGTGACTTCTGGAACTATTCAAGTACTCATTGTGCTCCCTGTCCTGATCTCACTCTCGGGTCACTACCCCGAAAAGAGCAGCTGGCATGTTGCAGGAACACTTAAGCCCCCTATAGAGCGAACCCACCCCTTTTATACCTAATAGGAGTAGACAGTTATGGGGGATTGGGGATAGCTTTGAGCTGAGACCCTTGTCAATAGCATCATGAAGATGTCGTCTCAAAGCAAATTTGTTAGGGCCAGTCAAGTTTTCATTGGCTGACATCTTGCCCATAATCTCATGAATGTTTGTTAATCTCTGACTCACCCAAAACAAAAGCTTACAAGTTTTGTTTTAAACTACTAAATTTTTAAGATGATGATTTTTTTAGACAGCAATAAATTCTTTTTGGTAGCCATGGTCAGTTTTAAGTCATTTCACCAGAAAAAAAAAAAAACCTACAAAATTAAAGCTAAAAAGGAATACCACAGATTGTTAATACCTTCAGGTGCATTAGGAAAATATAATCCATTGGACCTTCAGAGAAAGGCTGTTCCAAAAACCATTCAAATTGGATTTTACCAGATAACTCTTGGGAGAATGAGAAGAAAAATCTCTATTTTTCTAGAGTTCAGTTCTCAGAGAACAGAAAAATGACAAACTTGCATTAACAGTAGATTTTTAAAATAATCATGAAAAGACATGTCTCCTGCAATTACCAACTGAAACACATTAGAAAGACAACAATATTTAAAAATTGATCAGAATGGGGCCGGCGATAGCCTAGCGGGTAAGGCGCTTTGCCTTGCACGCGGCGGGCTGGCCGGCCTGATTCGATTCCCGGCATCCCATATGGTCCCCCGAGCACTGCCAGGAGTGATTCCTGAGTGCAGAGCCAGGAGTAGCCCCTGAGCATTGCCGGGTGTGACCTAAAAAAACAAAAAAAAATTGATCAGAAAATTATAAGGATTATACCAGCCCTCCATCTTTTATCAGATTGATCTTTCCCATAAAGATACATTTTTTCTAGTGTAGCAGGGATGTTAAGGAATTTCACTCATCCTTATCATCATGGCATTTAGGTTTCACAATTGCTGTGCTTTAATTCTGAATTTGTGACTGAGGTTTTTCTGTGAAACTTATCTTGAGTGCCAGCAGTTCATTTTAATAACAGAAACATAAAGAAAACAACCCTACTTCTCCCTCACAATTTGAAATTAAGCCAGTCCTTCATTTTTTATTAAAAAGTTTCCAGTCCAGTTTATAGGTTTCAGCATAATTATCTTTCCTGGGCACTCATGGTGAATATCTGCATATTGGAATAATTTATTTGACTACTAATTACTTTTCTTTCTCTTCTATGCCACAGTAATGGCTACTTAATTTATCTGTGAAGATATGTTCGATTAATTCTCCATGAAAAATTTTTGCTAAGTAGTAAACAGTGAGTAAGGGTAGCAGGAAACCAGAGTCAGGATAAGTTGTTGTATTTCCCTTCTTGTGAGGCGAACATGATAACCACTACACTATGGAAACAGTATTTCCTTCTCGAACACCATTTCTATGTCTCTGATAGGGGCTGACACTGACTTTTGCTGCCAGACTATGGCTGATTCTTTACTTGCATTTACTCTTATGTTTCAGATCTTATGTTTCAGCATTTTCTTGTTTGCTGAAACAATTTCTTTTTATTTTTCTTAAGTATTTTATTATACCACCGTGAGATATACAAATAAAAAGATATACAATTAAAAAGTTCATGTTTGGGTTTTGGTCATACAGTGTTCCAGCACCCGTCCCTCCACCAGTGCCCATCTCCCACCACCAACATCCCCGGTTCCCTCCCCCTTCCCCAGCCCACCTCCATGGCAGGTTCTTTATTTCTTTCCTTTTCTCTCTCTTTTCTCTTTTCCTTCCCTTCCAGACTATGGATTACAGAACATACATTAAAAGGTTGTCATGTGTATCCTTTTGCCTCTATTGAATGCTCAGTTCTAGGTTGGTATTAGTACCCTCGACAATTATTAGCACCCTGTTCCATTTTCTGTCTTACCTAATCTCTGACTCCCACACATTTTCTTAAATTTAACTGATTTTCTGACTTCAAAAGTCATTTGGCTCTTTTCAGAAAAGACATTTGTGCACCTTGTTCACTGCCCCACTGTTCACAATAGCCAAATTGTGGAAACAACCTAAATGCCCAAGAACAAGTGACTGGATAAAGAAACTGTGAAGAGCGGTGTGTTTTAATACACACAACGAAATGCTATTCAGCTAAAAGAAAAGACGAAATCATGCAATTTCCTGCTACATGGATGAAAGTGGAGAGTATTATGCTGAGTTAAGATTAATAAAGATTACACAGCTAGTGCATGATAAAACTAAGATGTTCATTCTCATACAACTGATACCTCAAACTGTTCTCTCCAGTTGAAGTACTTTCATAAATAGAGAGAAAAAAAATTATATATCTTCAAAAATTTTCAGAAGTGAAACACATTTAATTACTTGATTCCTATTATCTACCTTATGTACTCCCTGCAAGAGTCATTGGAAGTTGTTTGCTAGTAGTATGCACTCCTAATTTTCAGATACATGACCCACTTCCCTATAGGAGATTCTACAAAAACTCTTTCAGAGCCTCAAGACATGCTAAAAATTCTAGAAGAATCATCAATAATTAAAACATATGACCATGAAAAGTTATATCTTGGTGAGTTTTTATCATATTGACATTTATCCAGCATAGCGCCCTGCTTTACCTTAAAGTAGCTAACTTGTTTGTTATGAATGCAAAGTTGGTAGTCAATTAGGGTAATGAATTTGAAGAGACCATACAAAGAAAAAAAGAAATGAGGCTGGAAAGATGCCCCAAGAGTTTTAAGACAAATGTTTTGCATGGGGCTGGAGCAATAGTCCAGTTGATAGGGTGTTTACCCTTGCACAAGCTAACCAGGTTCTATCTCTGGCATTCCATATGGTCCCCCCAAGCTGCTCCAGGAGTAATTCCTAAATGCAGAACTAGGAGTAATCCCTGAGCATTGCAGGGTGTGATAAAAAAAAAAGGACCTTGTATTGGTCAATTCAGGTCCTTCTGTCCTCAGCATCACATGGTTCCCTGAGCAACACTCAGTACAGCCTGGACGGCCCCTGGGCACTATTGTGTATAACCCTGGAATCCTCCATACCGTCCAGGTGTCCCTAGTGACCTCCACCCTCCACTCCTGTAGGACCCACACAACAATCCATCGGGTTATCATATTGAACTCTCAGCTCAGTTAGCAGAGAAATTACTGAAGAAGGGGAGCACCAGAGCAACTCTAGAGCATTACTGGGGTACCTGCTTACCCTCAAAAAAAGTTTGGTAGCTCCTGATCCCCAACCATCAGCTCCAGACTTTGGCAACATATCAGAAGCCAGATGACAGGAGCCATCAAGAGACAATATAGCAGGAACAAGTTTGCTAAGTTTGAAAGAATGGGTCCTTTCTCCTTGACAACGGCCCTAGAAATGGACTCTTACACAGGAAGCCCCATCCTAGGGAGACTTGGAAGAGATCTATAATACCAGCTTTGGGAAAACTACCTGATGGCACTCCATTTTTAAGTTGTACATATACCCCAACTTGGGATATGCTTTGATATCTATCATGTCTCTTTACAGAGGTTTGTGTGCCTGCTCAGGGCATTACTTTTGATTCATTCCTTTTCAACAAAATATCTTAATTTTACTATTTATCTTCTCCTGAAATTACATTTCAGAGCATAGATAATAAACCTGAGAAATCTGAGTAGATGTCATGAGTGACTTTCCTTTCCCCGTGAAGTGTATGATGTTGCCTGAGCCAGACGACTACAACTTCTTGAAAACTTGGGTGGGAGAAACTTGTTCCCATGCCCTGAGATCAAGTGGGTGTGCAGACACAGCCTGATGGATTATTTAGTGGGACTAGACAAACTTCTGTGCCCACAACTTGCTGAAGCTCACACAGACTTTCAAGTCCTGACTCCCCAGACAGTATATTGGCAAGATCACTGTGAGCCAAGTCAACTGGCAGTGCCATTCCCTCTATTCTGGCTAATTCATTCTGCTCTGTGGTTCCCACGCACACCCACTGATAACTGAAGTCTCAAACGAGCTAATTGCAGAAGAGGTGAGTGCATCGAGAGCTTGTAAATGGTGATCATAAGACACCAGATGTTCTGGTCAGCATAGCGAATCACATGGCCTCATCTTCTGGTTTATTAGGGTCATTTTAAGGCAGAGCTCAGCAGATCCTGCACATTTCTGTTGTCTCCTCTACGGGCCCCTCACACCCCACCTCCCCATTAACTAATGATTTCAAAGATGGCAAGAGAATAGATTGGAGCAAGCAGAGACATTCTGGAATCACACAGACCTGACTGTAATTCTGATCCTAAATTGTAAAGCTACATGACACTGAACAATTAACAACCTAGTTGAACCCAAATTTATTTACTTTTACATGGGGTTAATATTTAGTTATTCTATTCTATAATAATCAATAAAGTGCTAAGCAATTTACAGCTTATTAATAAGTTGCTTCATGAATGCCAGGACCCTTTCTTATGAAAGGCTATAGCCATGTATCACTTGTATCACTTGCATCAGTTGTATTCCTGTTGTTCATCAATTTGCTTGAGCAGGTACCAGTAATATCTCCATAAGTCCTGTTGCAAGCAAGTGTACCCCAGGGGCATCTGTTTGCTCCAGGAACAGGAAAAGCCTCAAACCATTCTTTCAGGTCATGCAAATGAGGTCGATAATTGTTACTGGGTTTTTGGCATATCAAATATAACACGGGTAGCTTGCCAGGCTCTACCGTGTAGGTGGTATACTCTCAGTAAGGCTCTCATCTCGAGCATTTACTGATGAAACTCAATGGGGGAAAGAGCAGGTTTTCTCTTAGGTGGAGCTCTAAGGAGCTAAGGAGTCTGGATGTTGAGAATGACTCACCTCATGGCTCGGGGGGTTTCTCTGGCTTCCTGCTAGGCTCACTGGGATGATGGGTTACAACTAGAACTTGCCTAGTACTGTATACAGTGTATAAATGTGAAAGCTTTAGATAGTACTAAATCTTAAATAGTACTAAATGTTAGTACTATGTTAGTACTATGTTAGTAGATCTTAAATAGTACTAAATGTTAGGATCAGGTCCTTCCCAGTATCTTTCACATTTATAGCCATGTATCTTTTAAATTTTGAGAGCATTTACTTTCTCCACAGCTAATTTAGCATTTACTGTCTCCCAATGTGAGCATGTCAACATGCTTCATATGCTTCCCACAGCCAAGTCCCTTCTATTTTACCCAAATGAGACTGTAGAGAATGAAGCACAATACTTGACAAATACATTCGGTGTCTACTAAGTAAAAGTCATAAATCTTAGTATTATCTCATACAGTGCCAAGCCAAAATAGTCTCACATAATAAATATTTGCTTATTTATTGCACAAAATAAACCAGATATGAAATTCAGCTATTAAGATCATACAATCTAAACAGAATTTTTTTAACTTAGATATTTCCTCAATGTGATTTTTTTTTCCAAATCATGGAAGCGGAAGAAGTTACAGAAGACTAAATTCAGAAAATGCCCTGGTTCTTTTCAAGTAATATAAAAATTTAATTTTATAAAATATTTTCTCTAACATATCAGTAAAGATAATGAGCATATGAATAAATGAAATAAGGGAAAAACAGATAAGTCATCTGGAAACAATATGCAGAGAGCTCAAAATTAGAAATGGAGTTAGACTTGGGAGCCCAATTAGAGTGACATAAGGCTGAGATTAGAGAGCCCAATAAGACCAGAAAACCCAGCACTCAGCTGTCACAGCTGACAATTCTGGAAATAAATGAGAAAACTTGGCTGATCCTAGCCCTTTTCTGAATTTTAGAACACAGGATCTGACGAGTCGTTATCCAGAAGGTTATCCAGAAGGTAGGGTGTGGCAACTGGAGGAACAGCTTTTCTTTTCTTATCTTATCTTTTGTGGTGAGAGAAGGAGAGTGGCAGACCCAGCTGTGCTCAAGGCTTACTACCAGTTCTGTGCTCAGGGATCACTCCTGGCAGAGCTCAGGGGACCATATAGGGTGCAGGAGACTAAACCTAGGTTGACCACATGCAAGGCAAGTACCCTACCTGCTGTACTACCTCTCCCTGCAATATCCTTTCTTTGACATACACTGTATATTATCCATTGATTTCTCTGTAAATGATGCTGTTGACCAAAGAACTTATAATACATTTCAAATGGTGGCCATTTAATATAAGGTTGCCTTTCAGTCTTTTGATGACAACTAAACAACCGGGAGACAACTGTAGGACTATTCCTTCTTTACCTCGGCTTTATCACATATGTGCACATTGCAATATCCTGCAAAAATACGCTTCATAACTGCACCCTGTTTCAAAAAGTTTGAAAACTACATTAGAAAAAGCATCCAAAATTGATGGAGTCATGATTTTTTTTTGTAAGAAAGCTTACAGGAAACCTCAGTAGAAAGTGATTTTCCTTCAAGTGGCATGCTCAATATTCAATACTGCTCAACAGCCGTATTTCTTTGATCTTGTTTTCGTAGTTCATCTCTTGCCAAAATATCCTACCTAGTAAAGATGCTTATTTTTTTTAATTTTTTTATTAAAAAAATTAAGAAATTTTTTCTAAATTTATCTTTAGTTTTATTACACCACAGTGAAACATACAATTACAAAGGTGTTCATAATTGGCTCTTGGTAATACAGTATTCCAGCACCCATCCCTCCACCAGTGCCCCCATTTCCACCACCAATGTACCCCACCCCCCCCCCCGCCCACCCCCGGCTGCCTCAGTAGCAGGTACCCCCCTTTTCCCCTCTTTCTCTCTCTGTCTCTCTGTCTCTGCAAGATGCTTATTTTTTTTCTCAATAAAATAGTGTGTTCTTTAACAATTATATTTTATGAGCAAAATATCCCCCACAATTCCTGGTGTTATTTCCAGTCCTGGTTTTTTTAACTGACTTTGAAACTTTTGAAATTGACTTTGAAACAGATACTGGGGTCTCAGTTTCTGTGTGCTTTTTTTTAATATAAAATGAGAGGTCAAGAGAAATCAATCATAGCTCAAATTTCTTCAGTTGTAGGAAGAGAGAGAGAGATAAAGAGAGAGAGAGAGAGAGAAGAGATAAAAAACCTGCCATAGAGGCAGGCTAGAGGAGGGGGAGGGAATCGGGGACATTGGTGGTTGGAAATGGGCACTGGTGGAGGGATGGGTGCTGAAACACTGTGTAACCGAAACCCAAATATGAACATCTTTGAAATTGTATATCTCACGGTGGTGTAATAAAACTAAAGATAAATTTAGAAAAAATTTCTTCAGTTGTGAAGTCCAAATGTTGACTTAAAGGCAGACATTTTTTCTCTCTCAAATATCCCTAGGCATTGGATTCACAAATTTAAGAATAAATATTCAACTTGTAGCAACGAATACTAACTGCAACAGAAATACAGTACGTGGAATGAAAAGTCTATTGAGTTTCTACCTCTAAGCTCCGCCATTTTTCCAAAATCCCTCAATTGGTGCTCAGCTACAGTGCCATCAAACACTGCACAGCCTCATGCCCAAACAACACTTTCCACAGTCGATCTCACTCATCCTCTATGCCACAAAATTTAAGATTTTGAGAACTGCTTAACACTTTAGGAATATCTAAGTATGTATCACAGAGATTCATATTTCTAAGTGTTGTCTGCGCTACTGTTTGAGACCCTTGGGTGATCAGTCTCTGGTCTAATTGTTCAAATGGTCTTGGAGAGCTGGCAGCAACCCTCTGGCAGGAGCAAGGACGGGGCTTCCAGAAAGAACAAAAGCAACTTGTGACTTGCTGAGAGTGACTCAGCCGCTGGCTCTGTGCTCCTGGAGTCACAGTGTATCCATTACGACATCATTACAATTATCCTGCTGACAGAGGTGGCCACCTTTTTAGCTGCCAAATCTTTGGTATTCTTCAGGGGGAATTGTGTCTTTCTCTAAATCTGTTGATTTGAAAACCCCTTCAGAAAAGAAAATATGCACTGGGCCACAGTGATCTCAACACCTCTCCGTTCAATACCTTGTTAGTGCAAGCGCTGAACAAAACCATTCAGGCCTGATCTCTGCTCTCACCAATTGAGTGGTTCACTAAAACTGATTGAGTGAGAAAATGGTTAGGAGAAATAATCACTGCATTGGGCTTTCAAGGGAAAGAGACATTTGTGGTCCGAGAAGATCAAAAACTTGTAGGAGTGAGGAGTTTGCTGAACCATGAAAGGCACATATAGAATAGGGAAAAGATAGGACATTTGCAAGATGTAAGAATAATGTCAAGGGGCAGAAATGCACATGGCCTGTTGGCGTGGAACAAGAAACAAAGAAACAAAAAAAAGAATCAGAAGAGAGGGACAGCAGAGATCATAAGTACAGCTGATAAGTTGCTTGCCTTGTGCTCTACTGACTAATTCAATGCCTGACACTGCATATAGTTCCCGAGCCCTGACAGGAATGAAGCCTGAGCACATAGCTAGAAATAACCCCTGAGTACAGCCATATGTGGCTCAACAAAGAACCCAAGTGCACATATAGCCTCTAGAGAGTAGTATTGTTTCTAAGTAAGTCAAGCTGGACATCTCAGAGTAAAAGAGTAAAGGCACACACTAGAGTAGGACTGTTTCTACACACACACACACACACACACACACACACACAATTATTTTTGGCTTTTTGGGTCACACCCAGTGATGCTCATGGGTTCCTCCTTGTTCTACACTCAGAAATTGCTCCTGGCGATGCTCAGGGGACCATATGTAATGCCTGGAATCAAACCTGGGCTAGCAGTGTGCAAGGTAAATGCCCTACCCACTGCACTACCCCTCTGGCCCCTCTATACAACTTTTTAAGTTAAATAGGTAGAGAAGAGGTAACTAAATAAGGGCTAGAGTATGCAAGGGGGTCACAGAGAAGATGGAGGGTTACTTTCTGGGTGGTGATTTTTGAGATAAGAGCACAGCCCCGATTCTAACCATAACTGGTGACTACTGGGGATTGATGGGAGAATTCCAATGGTCATAGTGAGAGTAGGTGTGATTTTATAATGAAAATATTTTTACCTCTTTTCAGGCCCAGCATTTATAACTCTGTGGAAAAAGCATACCAGGCTTCTTGTTTTATGTGCTGGTGTTCAAGAAAAACCATGTAAAAGACAGGAACTGATTGAAGATGAAGGGTGGAGATGATGACGTTGACGTGCTAAAGAATGGGGACAACAGGCTCTCATCATTGTTTAAGAACAGAGATCTTTGCTGTAGGGAGTAACTGAATGTTGCTTTCACATTCATTCATTCATTCATTCATTCATTTAATGAATCATTGTGGGATACACAGTTACAAATTTTCATGATCAGTTGAATAATATTCTAAAACCATTTCCCACTACCAATGTCTGCTGTTTCTCTCCCACCATCCCTTTACCACTCCACACCACCCAGCCTGTTTCTATGGCAGGCACTTTTTTCTCTCTCTGTCTCAGGGGACCATCTAGAGATGCTGGGGATCGAACCTGAGTTGGCTGCTTGCAAGGAAAACACCCTCCCTGCTGTACTATCGCTCTGGCCCCTGCATGTGTTCATTCTGGTTTGGGGGCCACACCAGCCATGTTTGGGCCTTACTTCTGGGGGTTCAGTTTCAGACCTGGGTGGGCTGGATGCAGGCAAGAGCCCTCCCTGCTTTCCTGTCACCTGGGCCTCTCCATGCATTTCTATTTTTTGTTTTTGAGTCAGACCTTCCCAGGGTAGGTGGTACCACCTACAAGGCAGAGCCTGGCAAGCTACCAGTATTTTATTTATTTGTTATGCCAAAAACTAGTAACAATTATGGACCTCAATTCCATGATCTGAAGAATGGTTTGAGGCTCTCCCTGTCCCTGGAGCAAGCAGATGCCCTTGGGTTACACTTGCTTGTGACAGGACTTATGGAGATGTTACTGGTGCCCACTCGAGAAAAGCAATGAACAATGGGAAGACAGTGATACAGTGAGACAGTCTCTTTCACATGTATCTCTCTCTCTATGTCTCTATCTCTCTGTGTCTCTGTCTGTCTGTCTCTCCTTTTGAACACTGTGGTTTTATTACTTTCTTTAAGATTTACAATGTCTCAAGGAAATGGAGACACATCCCTGCTCATGGATTGGTAGAATTAACATTGTCAAAGTGGTAATATGCCCTAAAGTTTTATACAGATTCAATGCAGTCCCTTTAAGGATACCCATGATATTCTTCAAAGAAATTGACTATATACTCATGAAATTTGTATGGAATAATATCACTGTATCACTGTCTTCCCGTTCATCATCGATTTGCTCGAGCGGGCCCCAGTAACATCTCCATATGTCCTGTCTCATGCTAGTAGAGCCCAAGGGCACCTGCTTGCTCCAGGAACATAAAGAGCCTCAATCCATTCCGAATGAGGTCTATAACTGTTACTGGTATTTGGCATATATATGAAATACAACACGGGTAGCTTGCCAGGCTCTGCAGTGCAGGTAGCATACTCTTGTAGGCATCTCTAAGTCCAGCATTTATTGATGAACTGGCGTGGCTGCCGGGCGCTGATAGGCTGATAGGCTGGTCTGCTGGGTGGAAGTCGGATGTGGAAAATGGAAGCCCTCATGGAGTGGGGGTCGTCTGGCTTGTTACGAGGCTCTGCTGGGGTGGTGGGCCAGGGCTAGAACCCACCATCCCTCCCGGGTGCCTCGTGAGCAGCTGGTCACAGGGAGAGCCAGTAGCAGCTCTGCCCCATGTCTGTGAGTCTCTGGACAGGCATACCTGAGCCGGATTTAAGAAAGACTGCTGCAGGGGTGGAATTCGATGAGCCGGGCGCTGATAGGCTGGTCTGCTGGGTGGAGGTCTTTCATTTGGCCGACCTGGTTTGATCTCTGGCATCTCATATGGTCTCTGAGCATCACCAGTAGTGATGGAATAATAAACCCCACTAAAAGCTAAAGCAATCCTTGGGAAAAAGAAGATGGGAAGCATCACCTTTCCCAACTTCAAACTGTACTACAAAACAGTAGTAATTAAAACAGCATGGTATTGGAGTAAAAACAGATCTGTAGATCTATGGAATAGAGTTGAGTATCCTGACACCCATCCTCAAATACATGATCATTTTATTTTTTGATAAAGGAGCAAAAAGTACAAAATGGAGTAAGGAAAGCCTCTTAAACAAGTGGTGCTGGGAAAACTGGGTAGCTACGTTTAAAAAAATGGACTTAGATCTCTGTCTAAGTCCAAAAGTCAGATCAAAATGGATTAAAGATCTCAATAGCAGACCTAAATCCCTAAAATACATCTAAGAAAACATATGAAAAATATTCTACGACACTGAAGCTAAAGGCATCTTCAAAGATGAAACACCACTCACAAAGCAATTGAAAACAAACATATGGGACTTTATGAAAATGAAAAACTTCTGCACCTCAAAAGAACAGCAATCAGAATACAAAGACAGTACACAGAGGGAAAAGAATATTCACCCAATACCCATCTGATAAGTGGTTAATATCCAGGATATATCAGGCACTAGTAGAACTTTACAAGAAGAAAGCAGTCAATCCCTTCAAAACATGGGGAGAAGAAATGAACCAAAACTTCAACAAAGAAGAAATTCGAATTGCCAAAATGCAAATGAAAAAATGCTCATCATCACTAATCATCAGGGAGATGCAAACCAAAAACAACAGTGAGATATCATCTCACACAAAGAGATTGGCACATATCCAAAAGAGCAAGAACAAGTGCTGGTATGGATACCGGGAGAAAGGGACTCTCATCCATTGTTGGTGGGAATGTTGGAAACAATATGGACATTCCTCCAAAAACTAGAAATTACACTCCCATCTGACCCAGAAATACCACTCCTGGAATATACCCTGGGAAGCCAAAAATGAGAAACACCATCTGCACTTTTATGTTCACAATAGCCAGAATCTGGAAACAACCAGAGTGCCTGAGAACAGACGACTGGATAAAAAAAAAACTGTGGTAATCTACACATGGAATACTATGCAGCTGTCAAGAAAAAAAAGTTATGAAATTTGCCTATAAATGGATGGAGAGGATCATGCTGAGTGAAATTAGCCAGAGGGAAAAGGACAGATACAGAATGACTTCATTTATTTATTTGTGAGATATAAAAAATATAGTATGATACCAATATCCATGAACAGACAAAACACAGATCAGGAGGTCTTGTCAGTGGATGGAATCTACCACAAACATGTGGGAATCAGAGCTTAGGTAAGACAGAGAAGGGAATAAAGTGCTAACAATTATTGGAAATGATAATCCGAACCTAGAACTGAGCATTGAATGTAGACAAAGGGATATTCATGATTACCTCTAAATGTATCTATTGCATGCCACAATGTGTAAGAAAGGGAGAGAGATAGAGAGAGAAAGAGAGAGAGAGAGAAGAGAAGCAAACTGCTTGCTTAGAGGCAGGCTGGGGAAGTGAGGGACATTGGTGGTGGGAAACGGGCACTGGTGGAGGGATGGGTGCTGGAACACAGTATGACTGAAACCGAAGCATGAACATCTTTGTAATTGTATGTCTCATGGTGGTATAATAAAAATATTAAAATAAAGAAAAGATTTACAGAGTCTACAAAAGGGGATCTTTTCCTATTAATGTAATTTTTGATTCTTTCCCCACCCATTCAGGTCAGCTGTATATCACATTTATAATGGCTATTTTCCTATCTTGCCCTGACAACTCTTTGGGAGGGTTCCATACTGCTCCAAATAAAAAGAACGAATATAAAAAGAAACATACCATATTATTTCACTCCTGTGGTTATAAAGGATCCAAATAAAATGTGCTAACGAAAACAGAAATAACTTTGACACTGTAAAAATTAGTGGTGACTAGAAGGGAAGACTCGGAATTGGTCATAGAGTCTGAGTGTATTCCACAATATTGCTAAAACATGAGGAAGCCAGAACATACTAAGCTTAGTTGTATTGGAAATACAAAACACTTTCAGAGAAAACAAACAAGCAAACATGGACCTACTGATTAGTAAGATGAAGTCCAATATTTTATTTTATTTATTTTTTTTTGGCTTTTTTGGTCACACCAGTGATGTTTGGGAGTTACTCCTGGCTCTGCATTCAGGGAGTTACTCCTGGCAGTGCACAGGGAACCATATGGGATACCAGGAGTCAAACCCAAATCGACTGTGTGCAAGGCACATGCCTTACCCACTGTATTATCTCTTCAGCCCCCCATATTTTATTTTGAAGAAGTTTCCAGCCATAACTCACAATCAATCACAGTGCCACTACTGACTATCTCCAATATGAACACTGCACACAGAATTGCAGCAGATTTAGGTCTGCTATTGACATCACTGCTTGCCATGACATATACCATATATTACATTTGTTCCAAGTATTTTCTAGTGATTCCACCTGGAATGATTCCCTCTTCTTGCTCATCTACCCAAAGGGGTCACCTTTTTCTCTCTACCTCAAAAGCACCTTAGAGATGTGCTGGGGATCCTGCTTATTTTTTCAGACAGATAAAATATCCTTTGGTAAACACTTAGAAGCTGAAGAATCAATGGGGTGGACTAACTTCATGGCTATCATTCTGAACTTTATGTCTACGTCATCCATGTTGCTTCACTCTGCCCACCTCAGAGGGCTTCCCTGGAAAATCAATGTCCCAGCTTACCTCGTTCTCCTGGGGTCCCTGGCACGCCTGCATTTCCTGGAAAACCTGGGGTGCCTGGAGGTCCCTTGCTCTCCGGGGGTTCCGGTGACCCTGGTCTTCCAGGCTCACCAGGAGGCCCTTGGACAGTGCGGATAGAGGTGGAGTGGCTGGGAATCTGGTTGAGGACAGCTGTGTACCTGGCCATGTGACCTGAGATGCGAGGACAGAAGCAGCATTTAATGAACTGTTGCTCAAAGAAAGGGAGGACTGTCAATAATATTCCAATAAGCTCCACGTAACTTTTTGACACCCACCTAGAGGAAAAGCTTAAGCCTCCCAGAATGATGAGCTACTGCTTACAGTTATTTACATCTGACTTTGGATGTTACTAACAGCTGGATTCTAGTCAAGTCACATCTCATGTGTTTGGAATCCCCCAGCATTAGTAAACATCACTGAGAAGGAGTCATAAATTTTGTCTTCACCCCAACATTTCTCTGACCTAAACCCTCTTGCAAATGCCTTATTTCTCCAGCAATTCCACCCATTATTCATCTTTATTCCACTCCAAAATCCGGCACCACCCTCTTCCTCACAAATCCCCAGACCCTACTCATCTCTCTGTTGCCAAGCTTTTTTTTTTTTTTTTTTTTTGCAGGACCTTTCCTTGGGTCCTAGCTGCAGATACTCTTAGCAGTTTCATTTTGAGGAAATCCAGCTGTCTCTGGAATAATCCCTGAACTGCATTAAGCGGCAATGCAGGCAGTTTAATATCGTCATTAGAGCTTGATAAAGCATCTGGAACCATCATGCCACCTTTCCCCGGCATCTCCATGAAGTTTCCCTACAAAGGTGAATTTTCCAGATGACTATTATCTATTCCCATGCAAACATTCAAACCTAGATACAGACCCACAGTCATTTGTAGAAGAATTATTGCTAAAATAGTTTCACTGCATTGGGAGCAGAGGAGCAAGACTGGGAGGAGAGATCCTTCTTGCCCCCTGCCCAACACTGGACCCTTCTTTTGGCCAGAACCCTTTAGGCCCTGGAGGTGCTTTTTCCTTCTGCCTTCACTGGTCCACGTTTCATTTCCCCAGATGACAAGGGAATTGCTGCCCTTATCACTTCTGTCTCTCTTATTTGGATTCTTAGTTTCTCCTGTAATCCTTTCTGGCCTAATTCTCCTTCTTGGCTGTGACCTAAACTCCAGATGACGATGTTTGTGAGGAATTATAAACTAACCGATAAACCAAGGTCCGAGAGAGCATGGAATGAAATGAGGCACCCTGAGAAACTGCAGCGGTGTGAGACAAGATGGTCTAGCCGCTGGATAGGTCAGGTCTCGCTCATAATGAACTGTTGCACACACACTCTCTAGTTCTTTCTCTCCTGTCAGCCCCAATGGGCAGGGCGTCCCTGATTTTACAGACCTGTTCCAGCTTTCTTGCATAATCCCTGGTAACATTCATTTCCTGGAAGCTGCTTCTAAGAACTCCTGAGGGGGGTAGACTCTCTCTTGTATTTTCACATTTTAGAGAATGCTTGAAATCATTTTTTTTAAAACTGTTTGGACTTGGAGACCATATGAGGTGCTGGGGATTGAATCTGGGTCAGCCGAATGCAAGGTAAGCATCCTAGCTGCTGTACCGTTTTCTAGTTCCCACAGAGATAATAATTTAAACCCAGTACAAAAGTAGCACATAAATCTAGGTGAAGGCACTTAAGATATCAACCTTAATTTAACCTTAAGCTTTCAGGTACTTAGTACTTGAGAAAAAGGGCTTTTTATTATTTTGGAAAAAATGAAGAAGAAATACAAGATTTGATCTGGGTAACCAAGTTCTATCAGTCTTGGCAAACAGTTCTCAGAGAGATGCTGCAGAGGAATTTGCTGTCTGTGATAGACATTGAACCCTTCGGTAATCTGCAACCATCTCGTACAGCTTCCAAGACAAACCTTCCAAGATGAAGTTGCAGAAGCATTACTTTAGTCACTGCATCCACAGGGAACATTTGGACAAGTAGTAGTCAACAACTATTTGGACAAGTAGTTCCCATTTGGACAAGTAATAGTCAACAACACCCAGTTTATTATGGCTATTACTTGTTCCCATTAGGACAGTAATAGTCAACAACATCAGTGGCCCAGGTATACTTTCACAAGACAGCCAATAAGCAAATCATCATGCTGGACTTTTAGCCATAGTGACAGACAACTCAAGGAATCCAAAATAACACAGAAAGGCCAGAAGCCAGCATCTGCAGCTCTGAGCACTTACTCTGGATGAGCTGTTCGCACACCTGGCGGGCCACTGCTCTCACCATGGCTTGAGACTGCAGATCCCCCTGGGCAAGAAGAAAACAAACTTTGACTCCCAGCCAAAGTCAGCTGCATGGGCAGATCTGGCTTCACCCAGGGTGCCCACCCAGGGACTTTGGTTTTTCAGCAACAGAAAAGATGGACCACTGTGGTATTTAGGGAGCAAGAAGCAGTTTGACACTCATGGTTCAAGGTCCCTGGGAGCCTTTATTGAACTGAAAACTCCAAGTAAGAATTTATCATCCTAGATTACATACTTAGTCCCTCGTTTATATAGTTCTTTAGCACTTATAAAATGCAGCATTATCTCAGGCCATGGTTTGTTTGTTACTAATAGCAGTGCTCAGGAAAGATGTCAGAGCTATTTAACAGATTAGTTGGGAGAAAGTCATTGCTCAACTTTTCACTGAGGTAACCAGTTGAGTTTTTGTTACTGCTGTTTCTACTACTGCCTAAGGCATGATTATGTTAGTAAGCTGCATGACCAATTAAAGGAGAGAGAAGTTCCCCTAAAATAGGTTTATTATTGTTTCACAGACATTCTTTGATTCTGTCATTGTATTCCCTGGATGTTAACAGTGGCACCTCAGGGAAAACCATGAGTCCCCTTGTACTATTTGGCATTGGAATAGAGCTTTATCTTTCAGAAGGTTTCTCAAGCTAAGTTTCCTCTCCCAATTCACCTTGAGGTGGAGTTTCTCCTCTCCTTAAAGAAATGGGCCTGAGACCATCTAGCTGGATGGCAGCAGTTTCCACGTAGAAACCAGCTTTCCTGACTTCTAGCCCACTGGCTACTTGTCATTAAAAATATATAGTCAAATGAGTTAAGGATATAAGGAATGGTTTAAGAGCTATGAATAACCAGGAGGGGAATAGGGATCCTTTTCCAGTCTTATGCAATGGTGCCGTCTGAAGAGCCAGGGTTGGTATTTGGGGCATGCTTATGATGCATACTTACTCGTTCCCCCTTTCTCCCTTTGGCCCAGGGACCCCCTGTAAAAAAATTCAAATTGTAAGTTACTTGCAACCAAGCATAAAAACTGTGTCTTTTATTATTTCACTGTGATATTTTTATTAACTCTAGTAATCATGTAGCCAAAACTGATGTACACCAGGGCTAAACAAGCAGTAATATGTAGCCTCACCAAGGAGAGTCATTTTTTTAAAGCATCTTATTCCTCCTACCTTTTCATTCCTAGAAAGAATACATTGTATGACAAAATTGGAGACATGTACTTACACTGCTTGGTAATAGATAATTTCACTAAATAACATTCATTCACAACGTTCCCCAGTAATCACCATTCCATAAATTGCATATTCTACTGATACTTCATAATTGATTCCACAAATCTCTGAAAAACCACTAAATTGTTTTATTATATGTAATTTTAAAAGAACATTTCTAAGAGGAATGAAAAGATTTTCTAAGTTTTTGTTTTGTTCTGTTTGGGGGCAATACCCACAGTACTCAGCATCCCTCCTGGTGGTACTCAGAGGGACCAGGTGAGCTGGGGATCTGCTCCTGGTTTTCTACATGCAAAGCACACCCTCAGTCTGCTGAGCTCTCTGTTGGGCCTCAAGATCTTCTAAATCAAGAGCAGAAAACAGAGATGAGATTTGTGAAACTCCCTACTCTGCCTTCCTCCCAGCATAATACAAGGCGTTTTCTTCCCGACTCTCCCAGATTATCTGAGCACAGAGCCATATGAATTCTCCGCTGAAATATTATTCCATTATGTGACCTCGCTACTCCTTGACCGTAACAAACTTTACAATTATGGTAAAAATTTTTACTGACACAACAATGGTGTTTTAGTATTTCTGCTAGGAAATTACACTTGTAATACAAAACATGTGTCTTGCAAAGGAACTCATCTTTTTGCTTTGACTCTGAGGCAGTGCAATAGATTTACTGGATATTTATATCCTCTCTTCCAAAAAGGCTAATGAATGGAATTTATAGATGGAATCTGCCACGTTGTAGTCTGTTCAAATTGTACCACAATCACCACAGGTCCCCAAACACACTCAACATCTTTTCTAAAACTTCTTTTTTTAGTGAACATATACCCAACTCATAACTCTGTGATAACCCTACAGTAGAGCTGAAGTGGCTTTTTGGGAAAAAAAATTTAAAAGTCCTAATTTATAGTACTTGCTACTTTTAGAGTGGCAAGTACTTCCTATTATAAATTATAGAAGTTGAATTATAGAAATATTTACAGACCTAGACTTTTAGACATGTAAATACGTATATTACAAATGCCTTCAAGCTACAAAGGTGCTGACCCTGGAGATAAAGCTGAGAAAGAACCAGAAGCAAACTTCACTTTCTTAAGCAAATAGAAGCCATTACAAGACTATCACCGAACCTGTGTTTTCTCCTCTTTTCTGTTGTCCCTCAAACACACATGTTCTGCATTGACTCTTCTTACATCCAGTCCTTCAATTCCATCCCTGGCATACCTTCCCATCTTACACCAGGACCACTGAAACTCTAGTCTAGCTTCCCGGACCACTAAAACTCCAGTCTAGCTTAACTGGAAGACCTTCCTTCCAGTTCATTCTCGAGTGCAACCATTTCCTTATCTTCCTTAGGTCCATAGACATGCAGTTAGAAAGGATGGGGCTTAGTGATGGTAGAGCTCTCAGCGTCTATTTAAAATTGCACATGGACCAGTCTTCCTGGCCCTGGTTTCTATTATGCTTGTCACAGCAGGGTTTGGAGGCAGCAGGAGGGCAGATAGGACAGAGAAGAGACTACCACTATCATGCTAGTTGGAAATGATCACTCTGGACAAGTGCTGAAAGAAGGTAAAGGGATACACATGAACCCTTTCAGTGACAGTATTGCAAACTATAGTGCCTAATAGGAGAAAGAGAAGCAAAGTGTTTGTTTTAGTTGCAGGCTGGAGAGGAGTGGAGTGGGGAAACCAGGGACAAATGGTGGTAGTAAATGTATACTGGTGGAGGGACAGGTGTTGGAACGTTGTATAACTGAAATCCAACCATGAACAACTTTGTAACTCTCTCTCACAGTGATTCAAATTTTTTTTTTTTGCTATTTGGGTCACACCTGGCAATGTTCAGGGGTTATTCCTGGCTGTGCACTTGGGAATTACTTCTGGTGGTGTTCGGGGGACCATATGGGATGCTGGGAATTGAACCAGGCTGGCCACGAGCAAGGCAAACACACTCCCGCTGACCTATCGCTCCAGTTGTTGCAGGACTCCTAAAGGCCGCTGCATCTGCTCTGGATTGCCTCTCGCAAATCACTCCGTAGATAAGGGGGTAGTCTAAATGTGGCAGTTTATCCAACCATGTATGCTGTACTAGCTGGTATAAATATTCTCCCATGCTATCACAATCATCGTGGGACTAGCTAGATCTTACCAGCATATTAGCCTGGCCACGTAGGACACCTAAGTAATTAGACCAGAGAGAAATGCTGTTTGCTTCCAAGCAAACAAGCATGGTTCCCTGATATACTCAAAGGCAACTAAAATATAAAACTACAATGAAGTAGAGGAGACTTGTGAAGGCTTGGAGAAATATTTAACTGGCATTGGTGTTGGTCTTTGGTACAAGGACATGCCATCTCAGAAACCCCCTTCTCTACACTTCAAAAAGCATTCCCTAAGCAGATTTCGGCTCAAAACATTAGCACAGTAAAGCCCTAGGTGAGGTGCAGGGAGGAATTACCTAAGGGCATTGGACCCTCCCTGCTTTCCATAACAGTGGGAGGAAGGTCTGAGTTACAGGGATATAAACTAGCCGGTTCCCGCTCTCGCCTCCTCCCTTCTTCCTTGTGGGATCTGTCTCCTTGTGAGCGCTCATTCCCCTTGGAAGGCTTTTTCTCCCTTTACACGTGGTGGTCGCCATCTTGGCCTACACGTGGCTGGGGTTCTAGCCTGGAATCCTAAGCATCGGGTTTTTCCTTTTGCTGATTTGTATGCCTGAACCTGTGATAAGTAAAGCCTTTTAAAACTGCATCGGATTCCTGAGTTTTCATCTGTTCCTCGCCGGCTTCGGAGGTAGAAGGGAACTTCGCTTCCCGGCACTGTCGGGGACCCCGGCGGAGCGCCCGACACCAGTGACCAGTGATTCAATTCTTTTAAGTGCCCAAATGAGGGGCCGGAGCGATAGCCCAGTGGGTAGGGCGTTTGCCTTGCATGCAGCCGGCCTGTGCTGGCCCGGGTTCAATCCCGGCATCCCATATGGTCCCCCAAGCACTGCCAGGAGTAATTCCTGAGTGCAGAGCCAGGAGGTAACCCCTGAGCATTGCCGGGTGTGACCCCCAAAAAAAAGCAAAAAAAATAAAATAAATAAAATAAAATGCCCAAATGAGAATTTTCAAGTCTATATGGCAGAGAGAGAGAGAGAGAGAGAGAGAGAGAGAGAGAGAGAGAGACAGAGACAGAGACAGAGAGAGAGAGAGAAGAAAACTAAGACATACTCAGGCAGTGAGCTCCTAAATAAGTGAAAGTGTCACACCATGCCCATGGGTGACTTAGTGGACCATGTGGTGCCAGGGTCTGAAGCATGGTCAGCTGCATGCATGGAAAGTGCTCATAACCCATGTCCTATTTCCCAGCCCCAATGCCTCTCAGGTTCTCTATGGGAAACTGGCTGTGTCCTGTTCCCTCATTTCTTTAGCTCCAAGGAAGTCCTTGTCTATGAAGAGCAGGTAATTGGCACTAGTAAATCTGACAACACAAAGAACTGCTTAAATTATTACTAAATAAATAACTGATGGAACCAGCTTTTAAGCACAGATGAAGAACAAAAATAAAGATCAACCAACAAACAAATGTACATTATTAATATATTTTTAAATGGTGGAGCTGGAGCTATACTACAGCGGGTAGGGTGTTTGCCTTGCACACAGCTGACCTGAGTTAGATCCCTGGCATCATATATGATCCCCTGAGGCACCACCAGGATAAATTCCTGATTACAGAGTCAGGAGTAATCCCTGAGCATCTCTGGGTATGACCCAAAAAAGAAAAATAAAATAATAAAATATGTTTAGATTGATGCACTATGGCTTTACAACTATTGAAATACTCTTAGGCACGTGTTACTGCACCATACTCACCTTCAAACTGTCAATATCCCTCCACTATTATCCCTAGGTTCTTTTTTCATCTATCATCTCCCCATAGTGAGATATACAATTACAAAGATGCTCATATTTGGGTTTCAGTCATATAGTGTTCCAGCACCCATCCCTCCACCAGTGCCTGTTTCCCACCACCAATGTCCCTGATTCCCTCCCACCTCCCCTAGCCTGCCTCTATGGCAGGTTCATTATCTCTTTCTCTTTCGCTCTCTTTCTTTCTTCCTTCCCTTACACATTGTGGATTACAATACATACATTTAGAGGTTATCATGTCTATCTTTTATCCTGTATTTAATGCTCAGTTCTAAGTTGGTATTAGCAATTTTGACAATTATTAGCACACTGCTTCATTCTATGTCCTACCTAACCTCTGACTCCCACACGTTTGTGGTAATTTCCACCTTTGACAAGACCTCCCTGATTCATGATTTGCCTGACCTAGGATATTGGTACCATAATATGTGTGTGTGTGTGTGTATGTGTGTGTGTGTGTGATGCAAATAAATGCAGTCATTCTATATCTGTATTTTTCCTTATGGCTAATTTCACGCAACATGATCCTCTCCATGTCCATCCATTAATAAGTAAATTTCATAACTTCATTTTTCCTAACAGCTGCATAGTATTCCATTGTGTAGATGTACTAAAGTTTCTTTATCTAGTCATCAGTTCTCGGGCACACTAGTTGTTTCCAGATTCTGGCTATTGTGAATAGTGCTGCTATGAAAATAAAAGTGCAGATGGTGTTTCTGCGGTGTGTTTTTGGTTTCCCAGGGTATATTCCCAGGAGTGGTATGGCTGGATCAGATGGGAACTCAATTTCTAGTCTTTGGAGGAATGTCCATATTGTTTTCCAAAAGGCTATACCAGTGTACATTCCCACCAACAATGGATGAGAGTCCCCTTTTCCCGCATCCACGCCAGCACTTGTTGTTCTTGCTCTTTTGGATATGTGCCAGTTCTGTGGTGCCATCACCCAATCTTAAGTGCCCTGCTTAACAAACTTTGTTACATAGGCAGAATCTTATACTCAAGGCACTTTGTTCACTTACTTATCCCATAGCAAATTAACTCATGAAACTCTGAGAAGAGCTCTGTAAGTTGTACCAATATTATCTTTCTAACAAGTCTGAGGGTCTGGCTCACTTATTCCATAAACAAAACTGTTAAATCATCTTGGAGGTTAAAAAGCTGTCCAAAGTCACACTGAGAAAATGGGAGAGTTATGACTTGAATCCAATCACTTGAGCTCAAGATCCCATGAACCTCCTGTACTCTCTGAAAGCTCCCAAGAAACAGAAACTTGTCCAACAGTATCTTTATTCCAATGACTATGATTTTTTTCCTAATTAAATCATAAGAAAAAGCAAATATACACCCCCTCCAAGCTCAATCTTAATAATTCTAAATTAGGTTTTTACTGAAGTCATTTCTTAAAGTATATTTGATTATGAATATTTTATTTTTTGTTAATGGATTTTTAATTGAATCACCATGAGATAGGTACAAAATTGTTCATAATTGGGTTTCAGTCATACAATGTTCCAACATCTGTCCCTTCACCAGTGCACATTTTCTGCTACCAAAGTCTCCAGTTACCCTTCTGCTCCCCTCGCCCCTACCTCCCCCCACTTGGCTTTTTAAATTTTCTTGTCCCTTCCTCCCTCCCTCCCTCCCTCTCTCTCTCTCTCTCTCTCTCTCTCTCTCTCTCTCTCTCACTCTCTCTCTCTTATATTTTAATTTCTGGACAAATACGCTATTTGGCATTTCCATTGCTGGTTCTGGTTTTATTATATGGATATGTTCAGTCATTTGAAAGTTGGAAATTAGAGTGTTAAGGAAAAAAGTACAACTTCCACAGTAGGCAGGCACATACAGAAGGATGTGTTTGATGGCCCCGAACTTCCTCAGCCTCACAGTGCTTGCTATTAAACAGCAGAAAGATACAGCAGGGAAGGCGCAGTGAAATATCCACTTAGTAAAATATCTATCTAACAAGAAGGTATTTCCTATTCCAACTTCTTCAATATCTATCTTTTGATTTTTTGCAAAGTAAAACAGAAACAAAATAAAATTCCGGCGCAAGTAAAGGCCCATAAATCTGCCAAAGTAGGATTTGAGGAAAACACATATCCCCTAGAGATGCAGGCAAGAAAAATTGACAGTAACTTTTTCCTTTCATTTCAGGAGCACTGGAAGCATAAAGAAAAGAAACAGAAGCGGCATTCATAGAGTCATAGGGTTTTCGTGCTGAAGGAGAAGGGAATGAAAGATCTTGTGGGCCAGGTCCCACCTAGTAAAGATGTCTATTAAATAAAAGCAAAAGTTTTCTAGCCTGGTTCTCAAGGTCATCAGAGAAATAGCATTCTCAGTTAAAAAACAAATCCCTTATAATAAAGGATAAGGATCAGCAGCATCTGATGCTTCTCTGCTTCCAGTATTGTATCTTGCCACATTCTCCCATTGACCCAGACTCACCGACCTCAATGACCCTTCAACACATTTCAAACTAGTTGTTTTAATATCTTTTTGCCTGTTTGCTCCCACCCACCAGTCCAGTATTTTTGACTCTTCACTTACGTGTTGTTCATTTTTATTCAATTGTTTTGATTTTTTTTATTTCAGGCTGGGTGGGTTTTAAAACCACATCCTGTGATTCTTAAGAGCTATTCCTGAATCACTGCTCAGAAGTGAGCCCTGTCCGTGCTCCAGGGATTCCAAAAAGGGGTTTGCAGGGTGCCAGGTAAATGTCTTAACTCCTGTACTATCTCCCTGATACCACGGTCATCCTTTTATATGCCAAAAATGAATGACTTTAAAGAGTAAGACTTTTTCTTGGTCTGACCACCAACGTATTAAATAAATTCTAGGGGCAAGAGGAGGGCACTTACTTTGTATCTGACCCAGGTTTAATCCCTGGCATCCCATATGGGGTTACCCAGGAGTAACCCCTGAACAGTGCCAGTATGACACAACACCAAAAAATAAAACAAATTTCTCATACTCCCTTGAATATCATCCTAGTTAGATACACATGAGCCTAATTTTTTTCTTTTAACAAATGCTTTTTAAAAAAAGGTATAGTTTATGATAATGCTAAAATCTTTTTTACTTGCAGAGCTGCTACACTAATCTCTCCTCTAGAGGATCACCGGCTCCACCCTGTCCCATGCCTCTAGACCCCAGCCTTAGCTTTCTCAGTTTCTCCATCGATTTATTGATCATGTCTCCGCACTTAACAAACACATTTTAAGTGTCTTCAACTAAAATGCAATCTAGGAATACAAACATGATTATACTGAAATTCCTCTCTTTAAGGATTTCTCATGGTAGTGGGGGAAATGGCCAGGGGGGGGAAAGTGACAACACCAGGAAGTGAACAGACTGAAGATTTATTTATTTATTTATATTTGTGGTGCATAGGAGCTCCAGGAGCTCCAAGCAGCAAGTCTCACTAACCACGTCTGTGGTCCAGAACGCTGGTCAGAGGATGCGCTTCAGCTCAGGCCATACGGTGCCGGTGACACCCAGGCTCCTGCATGGTGTTTGGGGACTGTCGGAGCACCAGGTCGTGCTCAGGGGACTGTGTAAAACCAGGATTTGAGCCAGATTGGAGACCCTGCTGGTACTATCTCTTCACTCTCAAGTGAATGGAATCACAGAAAAAAAAAAAACCACAAGAGCCTGCCAGACAGAAAAAGGAGATGAAAGCAGATGAGCAGATCAGAGAACACCTTGAGTAGCAATAAAACAACTTCCAAAATGGTGCACCATGGCATGTACTTAGAGAAACTTTGAGGACTTTGGGGTGATAGCAAAGACCTGATGAAGGGAAGATGGGTGACGGTTGTTGAAAATAGCACCGCTGGAGTGGGGTAGTGGAAAGCAGGGGGGTAGGGGAAAGAGAGAGAGAGAGAGAGAGAGAGAGAGAGAGAGAGAGAGAGAGAGAGAGAGAGAGA
The DNA here is from genome assembly GCA_021461705.1 of Cryptotis parvus. Classification (NCBI taxonomy): domain Eukaryota; kingdom Metazoa; phylum Chordata; class Mammalia; order Eulipotyphla; family Soricidae; genus Cryptotis; species Cryptotis parvus. Next base: position 84,742 of record JAJIBD010003519.1, read on the forward strand.
GAGAGAGAGAGAGATATGAGTACACGGAAGTAGTGGTTCTGGGCTTGCTCTTTGACATCACATGCTCCCCAGAGCAAATGAACAGATAGAGCTTATCTCTTCCTAAGCTTGGAGAGGCGATGCAAGGCAGGAAATGACATCAGAGCTGCACTAGAATCATCAGGCAGAGAGGGATGCAGAGGCCAGGGGACCAGTGTTAGAAATAAAGTCAGAGGTGGTCCATTGTCGAGACAAAGCATTTAACCCTAAATGAAGGATTACTGGCATCATGCCCACATAATGACTCACCACTAAGGATGTTTTAGCAAACAGGATATTGGGAAAGGGTCCATGTGAAAAACTGCCTACAGGCTAGAAACGTACCCAGGAGAGCTTCCTGAAGCAAGAGAACAAAGGGGGGGGAAGAAAAGATAACCAAACTCCACTGCTAAAAACCCAACCAATCTCCAGGGGGTGCATGCATTTAAATTATCCAATGAAAGTTAGGTAGAATGCAGAAGAATTGAACACTCCATTTGTATTCAGCCAACAAGGAGCTAGAGGAGGGAATTGTGCACTGGAAATATAATACCTGCTCCGACCACTTTAAGTATTTCTGCTCATAAGCCCCATCATGGGAGACCATAATCGTTAGTTGCCAGAGCCTTGCTTTTGCGGATGTTCAAGTCCCTGAGTCAATGCATTTTCAGACAGGTAGGTTATTTCTCACACCAGTGAGGACTTCATCACAGAGGAGATTAAGTCACCCTTGTGACTAATCCAGGGAGGTGAGGAAAGAAACTTTAAAAAAAAAGTTTAATCAGAGGTTATCAAGCCAGAGCATAAAAAATATTAAAGTGCACAAAGAAAAAGAAGGTAGCCTATATTTGTTTTACTAAACAATGCTGTCATCCGTAGGTGGAAATATCCCCCATCTTACAAGACCCCTCTGAAATGTCACCTTCTCCAGGGGCTGTTCTCCTCACCTTGTTAATTTAGGGGCTGCCTCCCTCCTCTGTCTTCCGTCTGCTTCATAGAAACTTGCTGGCAACTTCCTTGTTTTTGTCTAAACCTTCTCTTTTTTTGCCTTTTATTTTACCCACATTTATAAAACAACATCATGAAGGTTAGATTTTCTAAGAAACTAAAAAACTATCTAGGTCATCTTAATAACTGCCATGGCCCTATGTCTCCTGTATCTTGTGCAAATTTTACAAAAAAAATTACTTGTTTTTAAGTGAACGCACTAGGAATCTGTCATCCAGAGAAGTTAGGTGAAAACATAAGTGATGGGCTCACCCAACTTGCTAAGGTCACATCAAGGTTACTTCGAGGATCAAGAGATACAAGGTTACTTCGAGGATCAAGAGATCTTCGAGGATCATGGCAAAAAACATATGAAAAAATGCTCATCATCACTAATCATCAGAGAGATGCAAATCAAAACAACAATGAGATACCACTTTACACCACAGAGACTGGCACATATTCAAAAGAGCAAGAACAACAAGTGCTGGCGTGGATGTGGGGAAAAGGGGACACTCATCCATTGTTGGTGGGAATGCCGGCTGGTACAGCCTTTCTGGAAAACAATATGGACATTCCTCCAAAGACTAGAAATTGAACTCCCATTTGACCCAGCCATACCACTCCTGGGAATCTACTCTGGGAAGCCAAAAATACGCCAGCGGAAACACCATCCCTACTTTTATATTCATGGCAGCATTATTCACAATAGCCAGAATCTGGAAGCAACCAGAGTGCCCGAAAATCGATGACTGGATAAAGAAGCTTTGGTACATCTACACAATGGAATACTATGCAGCTATTAGGAAAAATGAAGTTATAAAATTTGCCTATAAATGGATGGACATGGAGAAGATTATGTTGAGCGAAATTAGCCAGAAGGAGAGAGACAGACACAGAATGACTGCATTTATCTGCATAACATAAATATATATATGTACATATTAAGATACCAATATCTAAGGTCAAGTGAAACATATATCAGGAGGTCTTGTCAAAGGTGGAAATTATCACAAACGTGTGGGAGTCAGAGGCTAGGTAAGACAGAAAATGGAACAGTGTGCGAACAATTGTCGAGGGTACTAATGCCAACCTAGAACTGAGCATTAAATAGAGGCAAAAAGATACACATGACAACCCTTTAATGTATGTTCTGTAATCCATAGTCTGGAGGGGAAGGAAAAGAGAAAGAAAGAGAGAAATGGAAAGAAATAAAGAACCTGCCATGGAGGATGGCTGGGGGAGGGGAGGGAACTGGAGACGGTGGTGGTGGGAGATGGGCACTGGTGGTGGGATGGGTGCTGGAACACTGTATGACCAAAACCCAAATATGAATTTTTTTAATTGTATATCTTTGTAATTGTAAAAATAAAAAATTAAAAAAAAAATAAAATGAAAAAGAAAAGAGATCTTCGAGGATCAAGAGATACAAGGATCAAGAGATACATAGATGCATTTTTTAAATACATTTTTAATTTTATTATAACACCATGAGGTAGACATTTACAAAGTTGTTCATGATTGGGTTTCAGTCATACAATGTTCCAGCACCCATCCCTCCACCAGTGCCCACTTCCCACCACTAATGTCTCCTGATTCCCTCCCCACTTCCCACGCCTGCCTCTATGGCAGGCACTTTCTCTCTCTCTCTCTCTCTCTCTCTCTCTCTCTTTCCATATATATGTATATATACATATATCCCCCTCTATTTTGTTAGTGTATAAATATTAGCAAGAAATAAGAAAAATTTAGATATTTCCATGACTAGAAACTTATGAAAACAAACAACAGAACACCTATAACACAGATTCTACATGGGCAAAGGGGTAAAATAGAATAAGAAAAAATTTTTAAAAAATCAGAAAAATGTTTAAGAAAATGATTCTGTCTTCGAATGTAATAAACAGGAATCCATCACGTGAAACAATAGCAAGCTAAACATTGGACCCCAGCAGTAGACAGCTGCCTCTTCCACAGGCTTCACTACTCTGCTCCCTGCAGGAGAGGGGCTAGATTCCGTTGTTGCCTGAAGCTCAGACGAGAGTGGTGAATGCAGCGGCAATGTACAATCTGCCCTGGGAAGTTGGCAGCTGAAGGCAGAGCAGGAACGCGAAGGTTCCTGGCACCAGCAGTAGGAAACGGTGCTATTTTCACTGGGGCAGTCTGTCTTTCTTGGTCTCCTTCCCACCTACCTTCCTAGACAGACATCCATGGAAAATCAATCAGGGCCTTCACACTGTGACCGGAGCCTGCTTCGCTAGTCAGGCCAGTCTGCCAGCCACAGGTACCTGGTTGCTCCCAGCACAAAGCACAAGGAAAAGCCTGGGCCGAATGGACCAGAGAACAACCTGATCTTTTCAAAGGAGACCCGAAGTCTCCTGTGGCATCCCACACCAGGATCCATCAGAGGAATAGTTTCCGCCTCTAAAGTGTCAGTGGCATAGGGACCTTCATGCTACACACCAACAGGCCCTTTGTTGTTGATTTATAACAATTAGAGATAATAGTGTTAATATGTGTTTTATTCAGGCGAGGGGGTGGGGAGTTACTGGCATTTGACTACTCTGTACGCTCCCGACATAGCATGGAGTCTAGGAAAGGCAATGAGTCACCAACCAAAGTACAGGGTAGTCTTTTAGAAGCTAGAGAAGGAAAGGAAATACGTTTACCCTTGACAGCTACAAAACGGAAATGCCAATACCTTGATTTTGACCTACTCAGTTCCCTGTCAGCCTCTGACCCAGGAGCTATAAGGGAATAATAAATCTGGGTTGCTGAAGCAGAGACTGGTAATTTGTTATGACAGTGATGGGAATAAAGTCCATAAAAGTCTCCTTCCCTCTCACTCTTCAGATTTTACTCTTCATTATTAGTAAGTTTGCAGTAGCACACACACCTACATACCTGTTACTCAAGTTTACTGATGCAGACTTAGATTACTCAAGTTTCCTGATAGAAGCTTATATATCTCTGATTGTATCAGAACTCTGGCAAGTACCACTCCTATGAACAATAATAACAAGTCATAGACAATGCTGTGTGGCCTCAGTGAACTTATAATGCAACTATGTCACTGCACAGATGAAGCAACAGATGGTTTCTTTTATTCCTTCCATCCCCTACTCTTAACATTATCCATTATCACATTTAAATATTAGATTGAGACTGGAAACCAAAAAAGGGGGAGAATGATAATAAGTTATTTTCTTTATGCTTTTATTTCCACCTCTTTTTACTTATGTGTATTTCATGGAAACTGTGTCTAATGTATTTCTTATATAATTCAGGAAAGAAAAATGTATGTTTATCTTCACTAATTCTTGAAGTTCTTAGGCATGTCATTTTTTTCACCTTTGAGTAAAGCTAAATTACATAGGTATTGTTGTAGTCAATCCCTATAAAGATGGAACTGAATTTACCGAGGCAGACTGTTAAAATAACAATACTGGAAACATTCAGAAGTAGAAACATCTATCTATCCCCTGATGACACCATTTGTCTTTAGCTTCATGTTATCCTAGAAGTTTCTCTGGATTTCTCTCCAGATTCCCTGAGTTCATTTGGACCACTAGAGAGCCTGAAACTTTAAACACAGAAATAAATGGGATGATCGAGTAGCTACTATATCATACTTACAGGTGGCCCCAGGGAGCCTTGGGGACCCACACTTCCCGTGATCCCAGGGACTCCAGGTGCTCCAGGAATACCCTAATGAAGAGGCAAGAAAATGGAACAAAGGTGAAGACTTACACAGAATCCTGGAAGATGTCAGGTCTCAGAAGGTACAACACATATACTCAGGGATCACACCCCTCCCCCAACCTTCAACAATAAGTCTTCAGTAGTCGCTGCTCATTCCTGTTCCCCAGGACCAAAAGAATTGCTGTGACATCAGTGTAGAAGTCTCTATGCTCTCAAGTTAACTCTAGTTTTCCCCCAAAATTTAAGAACTATGTCTGATTAAAACTAAATCAGTGCAGGGGCTGGAGCGATAGTCCAGCAGATAGGTGTTTGCCTTGCATGCAGCCGGCCCATTGCAGGCCCGGGTTCGATCCCCGGTATCCCATATAGTCCCCAAACACCGCCAGGAGTAATTCCTGAGTGCAGAGCCAGGAGAAACCCTTAAGCATTGCCTGTGTGACCGAAAAAAAAAGCAAAAAAAAAAAAAGCAAAAAAAAAAACCCTAAATCAGTGCATGTGATCTTATGATACAATGGTTTAGAGACAGAATCCTCAAGTAACACATTAATATATTGTTTTTATATTTTACCTTTTTTTTGGAGTGTCAGGGATCAAAGTTGGAGTCTCACACATGCAAAGCAAATGCTCAGTCACTGAACTATGTGCTAGCCCCTAAACTATATTGGCTCTTTTTGTTTGGGGCCCACGTCCTGGCTCTGTGCTGAGGGATCACTCCTGGTAGAGCTCTGGAGACCTTATGTGGTGCTGCAGATTGAACTGGGGATCAGCCATATGCAAGGTAAGCATCTTCCCAACTGTGCTGCCTCTCCGGCCCACCAGGCTAATGTTTTGAAAGGATGGTTTAGGAAGAACTTGGCATCAAGGAATGAGTCGTTTCTCTTAGTAAATATGCCTGTGGAATTGAAAGGCATAGAAAACAAGAAATCTAAAGGAAAAAAAAGTACATCTTTCATTTCCATCTCTTTTTAGTTATATGTATTTAATGGAAACTATGGCTAATATATTTCTTATATAATTTAGGAAAGAAAAATGTATGCTTAGCACTCATCCCAGGCATTTCTGGAAATACTCACAATTGGCCCTGGTGGTCCTGGAGGTCCAGAGGATCCTTCCTTTCCAGGAAAGCCCTAGGGGAAAGAAACACAGAGTGTCGGTATGTAGGTGTTTTACGTGACTTTCAGAATTGGCACTATCTAACTTGGCGGGCTGAGTTCTGTCACTTTCTCTGGACATCCAAGCATTTTTTACTTTCAAACTTTGTGGCAACTATCCTTGGCAAGACTTTTGTATCTGTTGGCTCTCGTGAGTTGTCCAGTACAAGAGTTTAAGTGTAAGAAATGGCACTTGCTAATTTAGAGAGAAATTTCTTTCCAGAAAGAATAACAAGTGAGAAGGGGATCAATTTCAGGTAATTAATGACTAGACAAAAGAAGAATTAGGAACCATCATAATCTAAGAGAGGTTGGGATATAACTCTTACCAAGTAGAAGCATCAAAATATCTAAAATTCCTTAGAAATCTGAAGGAAATATGAGGAATACTTTCTTCTGAAACAACACAGCATTAAACTTGGTGGTACTCAGGCTTCCTCCTAGATCTGTGGTCAGCGACCACTCCTGAAGTGCTCAGGGGACTATAGGTGGTTTGAGGGATCAAACCTCTGTCAGCCATGCGTAAGGCAAGCCCATTACCCACAGTACTACTGCTATAGTCCCAGGAATAATGATAGGTCTTTAGTAAATAGAAGGAGGTCTAATATAGCTAAAAGGGTGAGAGGATTTTCAATATAAGTTTTATAAAAGGCTCATAATAATTTTCTCCAAACATCACTTTCTACTATGTGAACTTTTCATGGACTTTTCATCTTGGGCTTCATTTTCTGTCAGACTAATTCATTCCTATCTCAGAGTAACTTTCATTTTTTATACCAATGTACAATTAAAAAGATGTTCATGATTGGGTTTCAGTCATGCATTTATCCAGCTTTCAACAGTATCTCCTGGCTGCCTTCCTGCCTCTCTCACTGCCTTTCTGAAATCCAAGTCATTTTCCAGTACTTGATCTGTCCCACTTACTTGGCTCATTAAAATTTATCTACTTGGAGCTCTCAGCCCACATTCAACCTACAGATCTCCCTACCTTTAGGTATCAAATTAAAGAGCAAATGAAGACCAGAGTGACTGGAATAAAGGAATTGGGAGACTGGGGGAAGAGTTCTGACAGGTGGCATTAAGAAGCATCAAGAGAAGAGTACAGGAAAGATTAGCGAAGGCCCTGCACTACACTCAAGCTTGATACTACTGAATCCCACAACGAGACAAGGCAGAGAAGACTTGAGTCCACCAGCATTCATGTTTTTCCTTTTCTGCCTAACCACCTGCAAGACTATTTCCCAGTCTCTTTTGGGATTATATTGGGGCCATATGGCTGGATTGTGGAAAGTGGCCAGTTACAGTTCTGCCTTGTAAAGATTTTCCATGAGTGATTCTCCACTTTCTTCTTCCTTCTATACTAACTATCCAGGCCATATTTTGAAAATGATTATCTCAAGATGAAAAGGTCTCGAAATTACTATAAGCTATGGGGTTAACCCTCCTGTTTCCTTCCCCAGCATATTGTCAGTATTGGATTGTGAACAAGAAAACCATGGAAACTTTGAAAAAAACTTCAAAGTACCCTAAATAATTATGTCACTATGATTTTAGGATTTTGAATAACAGCTATTCAACACCAATACATAAGCTACTGCTGTACTTATTACTTCTATATCTATTTCATTTCAGTCCAAATTTTTATGCCATAAAGTTGCAATGGCAGGCTCTAATTAAGTTACACACAAGCACACACATGCAAGCACAAACACATTCTTTTATTAGATCTGCTAACTAAACAATACAAAAATGAACTGACACAGATCATAGAGATGATTTTGTGTGGAATTTAAATAAAACATGTCCAGGAAGAAGGGTATAAGGACAAGTGAGAGGTGAGCAGGACTGAAGAACTCTCCTGGTTTAACTGCCTTATACTTTATGTGAGGAAATCTGGGACTCAGAGTGGTTAAGAAACTTTACCATGAAATGAAAAAAAAATAATAAAGGAAAGAGTTAAAGTTTACTAAATGCTTTTTCCTGATGAACTGTTAATAAGACATAAAGGAGGTCCTCTGGGCATTTATGAAACCATTAATTTAATAATAATTATTTTTTGTTTTGAGCCACACCTGCTCAGGAGTTACTTCTGACTGTGCACTCAGGGATCCCTGTTGGCCATGCTTGGGGTATCATAGGGAATGCCAGGGATCAAGCCCAGGTTTGCCGCGCATGTCAAGTTACTACCATCTGTGCCATCATTCCAGTCCCAGATAATTGGCACAGCATTTTGCTTACTATCATTACATATGCTTACACACATGTGCACCAGAACAGGCCACAGGGCCAGCACAAAATGCCCATCGCCAGAACTGACTATGGCTCTCATCTTCCATGACCTTTGCTGGGTTCAACTCTATGCAGGGAAAGGGAAGGGATCATCTCATAATAAATGGGGAAATTTTGTTCACAGGCAGAAGGAAGTCATGGCATAGTATCTTAAAGCATGATCTTTGCTGGGTTCAACTCTGTGCAGGGAAAGGAAGAGGTCATCTCATAATAAATGGGGGAAATCTTATTCACGGGAAGAAGGAAGTCATGGCATAGTATCTTAAAACTCATTTATCTATGGAAGAGCTACAGAATACTATATTCCCTTCCATCTCCCAATGTACGAAGGAGTTTATAAAGCTGTTGTTGGTCAGAGCTGGGGATTCCTGGGGCATTAGAAGGCTACTCCTGGGAACAATTTTAATTTCAATTGATGTATCAACATTCTACCTGTACCTTCTATATCTCGCTCTTCCACTGTCACTGTCACTGTCTTCCCGTTCATCATCGATTTGCTCGGAGTGGACACCAGTAACATCTCCATATGTCCTGTCTCATGCAAGTAGAGCCAAGGGCACCTGCCTCCTCCAGGAACAAAAAGAGCCTCAAACCATTCCATCAGGTCATGGGAATGAGGTCTATAATTGTTACTGGTATCTGGCATATCAAATACAACACAGGTAGCTTGTCAGGCTCTGCCGTGCGGGTAGCATACTCTTGTAGTCATGAGTATGGTAATTAAAGAGTTTTAAAATGTCAGAAAAAAGGGACAGTCTCATGTTAAAGGAAGTGAACTTTATCAATAAGGGAAATTTGCAGGTGAACTAGTGTTTCATGGTCACCAAAGGAAGAGGTGACTGATGGGATAAGATGGCCCACTCAGTGTTCTTTGCCCGAACAGCTTCCTCAGACACTGAGATTTCTTTTATTGGGGGTAGTGAGGGGTGCCACACCCAGCAATGCTCAGAAGATTACTCGTGGTTCAGCAGTCAGGGGGCAAGATGGGGTGCTGGGGACTAAACCTGGATCAGTGTCCTGCAAGGCAAATGCCACCCCCTGTGTTATCACTCCAGCCCTTAGATTTATATTTTGAGGGACAAAATTATGTTTAATTCATCATTACATTCTTAACATTTTATTAGTACATTATTGGCATAAATCAGGTACTAATAAAATGTTTAATTTGAACAGAATCAAGGCTCCTGGGATGAGTGCTCTGATTATCCTATTAAATGAGTAAATATCAGCTGCAGATATGATTAGTCTGAAATATATAGGCAGGCGGTTAATATCAATGCCACCCCCTTGCTCGGAAACCCTCCCGCTTAGAGAAGGACTGCAGGAATTATCTTCTCTATCAGCGAGAGTCTTAGGAGTCATCTTTCCTAGACATAGACCCTGACCCATGCTCATTTGATTGATAGAGTGTTTGGGGGAGGAACCTGTAAAATGTAAAGGGGGAAGAGAGCAAGGGAAGAAATTATGGAGTGAACTATTTTGTGGAGAAGTTTGATCTCAGCCAGATCCCACACGTTGCTTGCAGTGCAAGTTTCCTATAGAATTGACTCCCAGTGAGGTTTTATACACCCATATCAAGGTGGTTAAGGGAGTTTCCTATAGAAAGGCAGCATCTAAAGGTGTGGAGTCCTTCTGCTGAGTAATGGGGCTCTGACCAAGATACCCGTAGCATCCTCTATGGTCCATTTGACTCCGACACTTCCTTTCACAGACTCTGATAAATAATAGAGCACTTTTGACAAAATAGTTCAACGAAAAATATGTTTTAAAATGACTGTGAATGGGGCGGGAGTGATAGTCCAGAGGGCAGGGCATTTGCCTTGCATGCAGCCAACCTGGGTTAGATCCCTGGCATCCCATATGGTCCCCCGAGCACGCCAGGAGTAATTCCTGAGTGCAGAGCCAGGAGTGACCCCTGAGCATTGCCGGGTGTGACCCAAAAAAGCAAAAAAAAAAAAAAAAAAAAGACTGTGTGAATAACCTGTCTCCATTTCAAATTAAAGTTCACTCAATACACGTGTTATTGTAACTTGCTTCAATGGTTAGACTAAAAGAATATTAGTACCATTTTAGAATTGCAAAGTCATTTTCTCTCTAAATAACTAGAAAATTTTAAAAATCATATTATGTATCACCTGTTTTTTTCAATTTAGGGATCACATGAGCAAAATGAACTGAAAACATTTTATGGGTCAGCCTCACATTTGTTATACTATTAGAAATCTTGGCAGAACGACTACAGGGATGGTATCTGCTGTTGTGGAGATAATGATGAGTGAGAAAGACACTTTGCAAGGAGTTTACAATTTGGAGGAAAGTCAACAGATAGAAGAAAATGACCATGATCATGAAAATGAAAAGCACTGTGGTCTAATAGTGAACCAGAGAGTTCCATGGGATCATGAACACCACCTAGGTGTGGAGAAAGCAGGAATTCTGCACAGAAGAGATGGAGTTTTATACTCAGGATCCAGGATGGATCCACTGTATTAGTCTTGGTCAGGAACAATGGCCCAGGGTCCACCCTCAGAAAAGGTGGCATATTTTTATGTAAAAACAGTACATTTGATGAAAAGTAAAAGCATGTAAGTTCTGCATTTACTGGGCAAGATAATTGGATAATTCCAGCACTGTGTTCCAGTTTTTCCTTAAGCAAACCTCAATGAGTGGTTTTCAACATTTAACAGTGAAACATGTTTGCATTTCCCCCAAATAGTTTTGTATCTAATAGTTTTCTCTTTCATATCATAGAACCCTTTTTGAAAAGATGTGCTTGTGGATAAACAGTCTCACAGAAAGCAGAATCCCTTAATTAAGTAAAACAGAATAAATATTGGGGGAAGGAAGATTAAGTGATAAGTATAATGTGGGAATTCACTTAAACTAACAGATACATTTTTAAGGGTAAGAACTCAGCCACCCACATACAGTGATGCCTTATAAATGAGTGACTCTGGGTATTTTTTTTCTTTTTGAGCTATTCACCTCAAAATATTAATACATAGCCACAACCCACATTAAAAATCTTTTGCTATAACAACTTGAAAGGATTTCTATAATTTGTTTTTGAAAACATTTTCTGGCTATGAGCAACTTATTAAGCTATGGTTGGTTGTCACTGATGAGTAAAAAGCAATCTAACCAAACCCATGCTTTTAAAATCTCTGCTATTTAAAAAAACACTAACTTTTTACTATGACTGAAATTGGCAAGGCATACTATTTGATGGATGTTTCATTAAAAATTGATTTATCTTCACTTTTTCTTCCCCATATTCTAGTTATGCTTTTCTCTGGTCATTGGCCCCTTTTGTAAGCTCTTTAAAAATATTGTAGTTCCTAGCTATTGTGTCAATGACATCTACAGCATCAAATGGATCTGCCCAGAAAGAATGCAATAATTGAAACTACAGTCAGAAGTCAGTTACTAGGACTCTTCAAGTCTCAGGTACAGTGAGAACCATAAGCAGTTGGGTGAGTTTGTTGAAACAGACCAAAAATCAAATAGCGAGGGGTACAGAAATACTTGGAGAAACTCCCAGTGCCCACTTTCAACCCTGTGGCATGGTTTTGAACTGCTGTGAGCAGCAACCAACATACCACGTGGCAATCCGCCATGAGAAATAAGGCTGCTACTTGCAGCAAAGGATTAAGACCAACCGCCAGATGAAGAGGCCAGGCAGCAGAAAGCCACAGACTCTAAACACTGGCCCAGCGGAGAGATTCCAGCTCCATCTTTTAGGCATGAAATCATCCTGACCCCCACTGGAAAGTTCTCATTCTCACCTACTCAGTACATAGATAAGTGCATACTTGCATATAGAAACACATAGACAGAATATATATCATGCTGTTTTAGTATGTACATATATTAAATGCATTATTTAAATGCATATATAAACATGTATTTTTTTGTAGCCTATAGTGATGCCTCTGATGAATTCAAACACAGCAAAGATGTCCTCCCTAAGAAATCAGTTTGACTTGGAATAGGTCTAACTCAATATCCTTTCTAGTGATTTCAAAACCTAGTTGCTTTATATAATTAAATTGTTCATATCCAAGATAATCTGTATCTAAGTGTCAGAGTTTGAAAGATAAGCATCTGTATATTAAAAAAAAGGCAAAACTGAATTTAACAACTTGTTCACTAAGTTTTGGAGTTGCTGGTTTATTAATATTATCTGAGCATCTTCTATTTTGAAAGCTTCAGAATTCACCTGTAAAACAGAAGAATAGGACCTTCCTCTGCACAATGAAAGAAGTAGTGTCTTTTGAGGGTTAGGTCATAACCAGCTATGCTCAGGGGTTACTTCTGGGTCTGAACTCAGAAATTACTCCTGGCAATGCTTAGGGAACCATATGGGATGCTGGGATCGAACCCAGGGCAGCTGCATGCAAGGCATAGTATCACTTCAGCCCCAGAAGAAGTGTCTTTGGGGGAACATAATGTTTATGCTGCCTTTAATTTAAACATTTTAACTCTTATATAATGACTTTAAGAGTTGGATACTTAAAATACTTTCAGTTAAGTTCCTATTTGGAGTGTTTGACAGAAAGACACTGAGACAGTGATTAGGAATAAAATCTAGAGAAGGTGTTTTGTGCGAATATCATCCTAGAGTTGTATAATAGATTACCACTGGCCTCAAATATATCTCTACAATAATTGCTCCAGATATGCACAGTATTTAAGAAATATGAATCTATAAAGAGTACGCTTCTTCTGAAAATCATTTTTAACAAGCTTTTTTGCTCTCATCTACAGTTTTTTTTCAGCGTAGGGATAGGCATATTCTGTAAATCTGACCACCAAAATTGAGGGAATGAGGAAAATAAATTCACTTATAGATATCTTATCACTTTATTATGTATCTAAGCCTTTTAATTGGATAAAAATAAAACATGTTTGGAGGAATAGAAAAATATTTATAAAAAGTCTGTGTTGGTATATTGGTTTTAAGAGAAATAATTCCAAAACCAAATGATGGAAATGTTAATCTGATGTGTTTAATTTGGGAGTTTTGGCCAGGACTGGACTCCACGGATCAATAAATCAAATAAATCCACTGAGCCAAATCTTTAGAATTGCCATTTTCAGACTCATGAAGGAATCTAAGAGTGTAACCACATAGGATCTCAGCCGAAGTCCTTTGCCAAAGCATATAAATACTTCTAGACACTTCTTCCACATGTACAAGAAATCTACATAAATCTGACTTCTAGAGAATGCCTCTTTTACATAGATTCAGCTGGACGTGTTTTACACACTAAGTAATTCCATTTGATGGACAGAGACTAAATTCAGATTTTAAACAAATATGTTTGGTGTGGAAAATAAAAAGAACATGGAAGGAATTGGAGGCCCGCACCCCTACTTCTTTTTTTTCAGTTTTTAATATATTTTATTATACCACCACGAGATAAACAATTATAAAAATGTTCATGTTTGGGTTTCAGCCATACAGTGTTCCAGCACCCATCCCCTCCACCAGTGCCCATTTCCCAGCACCAATGTCCCCTATTCCCTTCCCCCCCTAGCCTGCCTCTATGGCAGGTTCTTCTATAGAAAAAATAATTTTCTTACTCTTGAGCGGTAGCTGAACCATCTCTTACCATTCTCCTTTTGCCATTCTATTTTTTTGCCATCCAACTTAAACAGGAACATAAAATAAAGTTAAAAAATATTAAGTTGAATTTAAAAAATATTAAGTTGATGGAGAATCCTATACTTCCAATATATTTTAACTCATCTATTGTTAATTTCTTTTAAACTTGATACACCTGGAAATTTGGAAATTCTGCTAAATCAATGCATACAATTCAATGCAAACTCTATCTAGGCAGATGAAATGTTCAGAAAGGAAGGTTGCTAATATGGGAAGGTTTGATAGAAGTTTTCTCTGGGTTTTGATGAAATTAACTGACATAATATGTCAATGGAAGGAAATTGATGGAAGACAAGAATGTTTATGGGAGAAAAGAAAACACACACACACACACACATACCACATACATTCACAAACAACACACACCACAAAACCTGCATCCACACAATACTCCAAAATCTTGCTTGTCTCTCCGAACGCGGAAACCAGCCAGCAGCAAGCACAGTTACTTTGTGAGGAACACACTGCTAACAACAGCCTTGGCTGAATCCTTACCCTTTGGCCTGGTGAGCCATCACGCCCAGGAGAACCAGTACCGCCTGGGACACCCTAGGTATAGCAAGGATAGAAAAGTCAGGTTCATACATGAACACATTTAAACAAAAACCCAACGACCAGGTGAGACAATCATGATGGAAAATTCAGAGCCCAGAATTTATTCATGGGTAAGAACTCTCCCTGAGTGGGACTCATTCACGCTGAGAGCACTTAGGTAACTGAATCCAGACTATCAGTCTGCAATAGAGAAACCATGCATTGCCACAAGCAGCTATAGATTCTTTTGCCTTGGCAAAGCTAAGAGCAGAGGACTAGAAGAAGAAAAATACTACCTGTGGCCGGGAAGACCAGTCTCTCCCTTTATCTCCTTTTTGCCTGGCATTCCCTGAATATTTAAAAAGTACACGGTTAATTTCACATAGACAGAGTTTTGCTCTTCTCTTTATTCTCCACTGACTGCTCAAACATTTAAACATTAAGTTCTTTCATGCTACCCACCCAATGCAGCATATTTCAGTCTCACATAGGCTCCACCACTTATGTAAGCATTCCTATGGGCTGGGTATTTTTGTTTAAACAGAATCCTCAGTCAAGTGTGGTTAATTCCATACTGTAAAAACGTAGGGGAGAGTTTAAGATTCCGATATGAATCATAGTTCAGATGTTTAAGCTCCTATCTGCATAAAATTTTTTGTTGGGTCTTGGCTAGAAATTTCAAAGCATGGAGAAGCAAACAGTGCACTTGGCAGGCAGTTAGACTAGGCCAAGTCTTCATTAGGAATAAGAACATTGTTCATCCTGACATGCTAATGCTTTCACAAATGTAAAATCTAAGCCTGGAATGGTAAACTCCTTAGCTGGGGAGATACAGTCACATGCACAAAGAGATTGTTAAGCATAATTCAAATAATCTCTTGCTTTTAAATACTACCATGTGTAGTGACTGGTTTTATTATTTAAAGCTAGATTCTGATAGTGAGATGAATGAAACTCAGTGAGTGGAATTCAATTAACTTTCCATGGCACAATGAGCTTCTAACAGAGTGATGGAGCAATATAAACTATACAGTCTAGTATCCAAAACATGTACTCCATGCACTGGACTTAAGTGCAAGTTGAGACAGATAAAAATAAATGACTCTAGAATCTGCATGCACAATAATGAATAGCTTAAATCTGTGCAATATTGATTGCTTTCTAGATTCTATCACATCCCATTCATGACTTGCCAAACAAGGAAACAACAGCTTACATGTCAAACCCTGTTTTATTTCTTCAGACAAATTGCTTGTGAATATACCTACTCCTCAGGCATGTGTGTTTGAAATAGACCCCCATCACTGAACAAGAAAAATGGCTAATGAATAGACTTACCCACTGCTTATGAAAGTTCTAAGTATCATTGTAAGAATTGAAAGTGTAAGGGGCTGAGGCTCATTATTAACACACAAAAGACAAAAAGTTCATTGTCTTGATCATTCATGGATAAGAGGCAGCAGTAAAATCCATTTAAATTTTACTGTAAAATCCATCTGAACACACAACTCACAGGCATTCCTTGTATAGACAAACCACTTGGTCCTTGAGGCCCAGGGGGACCCTGAGGTCCTTGGGGCCTATTGTTCCACGAGGGCCTTCTGGTCCCTTTGAAAAAAGAAAGAAAAATGATTCCAAAAGTGAATTAGACCCTCTGGGACTTGGAAAATATTTCTCTAGCAGGCAATATAATTTACTTCCTTAATGTTTCCAAAGACTGAAACCCTCATCACATATTAAGACACTAAGATGATTCACATCCCAGGCAAAATGTCACCAGTAAGCTGAGAGTAAACACACAGGGGTTGCTACAGCTTTTGTTTTGCTTCCATAAATAAGAATGGGACAGTAATTCTGAATTCCCCCCATGCTCCATAACAAATTGAAAGATATAAGTGCTTCAAGATGACTCTAGGGCCCGTGAAGGTTCACACGGGCCAGCTCAACTCCATCCTCTCCATTTCCTTTCTCTTCCATCCCCAATCGCCTCTGCAGTTTTGGAGACTCTGTGCCTAGCCTTTTTCTTCTTCCTCATCTTGATCCTCATCCTCTGCCCCTCTTTGGTGTCCACTGAGAAACTTGCCCTAAGCTGATGATTTCCTTTCTTCTCAGAATCGTGTGTTACTTTTCATTTAGCAATGGATACTGTTAAGCTTAGATCTTGTTATATTTTCTCAGCCCATCAATTTGTAATTTTTATTGTTTATTTGCACAATTGAAATACAGAGTATAAAACAAAAACAATATATATAACAGCCTCCCCTTATGGAAGATATAGTTTATTTCTTCCTGTGATGGGCTGTTGAACATCCATTATTCAGAGTTTATTTTCCTAAAATCACCAATTACCTGTGATTCATAAAAATTATATATTTTTAATTTTTATAAAAAGAGTATTTTTTTATTTTTATATTTTTAATTTTTAATTTTATAAATTTATTTATATATTTATTTTGGGGTCACACCGGCAATGCTCAAGGGTTACCCTGGCTCCACACTCAGGAATCACTCTGCTCAGTGCTTGGGGAGCCATATGGGATGCTGGTGATCGAATCAGGGTCAGCTGTGTGCAAGGCAAATGCCCTACCTGCTGCTTCTATCACTCCGGCCCCTTATTTTTTAATTGAATTTCTGAATTAGTTACAAGATTATTCATGGGTGGGATTTCAGTCACACAATGTTCCAACACCCATCCCTTAACCAGTGTATATTTTCTACTACCAGTGTCACATCGTATATTCTTATATATGAAAATAAGAAATATGTACGATTTTCATATATTTTGTACATAAAATAAGAAATAACCACACTGACTGTAGCCTTGAGAATGGATGATGAAGGGCTATACTTTGGGATCATCTGATGATCCTTTTAATACATTTCCATGGTCAGAACCATCATCCAATGAGAATGCTAGAAAAATAACAGGTTCATGCACTAGAGGTGTTGGGAGGAGGGAGAGAGTATCCACAGGGCACATGGTACCTCCCCTTTGGGTACAACCAAGGAAGATTCAGCTTATCACTGTATGAGACCTTCAAAATACTGGCTGCGATTTTAGCATGTAAGAAATGTAAGATAAAAAAAAAAGAAATGTAAGATAATTACACAGATACAAGTCTGTGCCTGAGAAATGTACCAAAAAGCTCAGGAAATAAAATGAAACAACAAAAGTCAGCAATCTTCTGATCTGGCTTGAATCAACTAGCACTTGATTATATCATCTTTTATTTACTTCTTTCCACTCTGTATTTTCTCCTACCAGGTTGTTTCACTTATTTCTACTTTTACAGTAAAAACAAATTGCAATGCTTTCTTCCTCATTTAGTACATCATTGTATGAAGTATTAAGTCTGCAAAGATTTGTGATTATGTATAAAAGCTTGGTGAAAATGAGGAGCCAGATTAAAAGTCTTGAATACCAGCCAAGGAGGAGCAGTTGTATTTTCAGGGCAAGAGGACAGGATTGCCAATTTGAAGCCTATAACCTGACAAAATACTTCTTTATTTGCCTTTCAACTGTACCTGGCTGTATCCAGGGATTATCCCTGATTTTGTGCTCTATGGTGCCTCCTATTGGGGTTTGGAGGAATGTGTGGTGTTGGGGTTCAAATCTAGGTCAGCCGCATAGAGGGCAAGCATTGTACCCACTATAATATCTCACTGGCCCCAGTGAGTATATTTTTATAAACTGGGGACAGATATAAGTAAGTCATCAGAAAGTTAGTGACTAGACTTCCGCCATCCCTTTTGGTACTTTTCCTTCTTATTGCTTTTTATTATTTTTTAATTTAATTTTTATTTTTTTATTATACCACCATGAGGTATATAATTACAAAGGTGTTCGTGATTGGGTTTCAGTCATACAGCGTTCCAGCACCCATCCTTCCACCAGTGCACATTTCCCACCACCAATGTGTCTTGATTTCCTCCCTCCTCCCCCGGCCTGCCTCTATGGCAGGCACTTTTCTTTTCTTCTTCTTCTTCTCTCTTTCCCTCTCTCTTCTCTGTCACTCCCTCTCTCTTCTCTCTCTCTCTCTCCCCTTATATATCGTGACCTGCAGTATATACATTTTGGAGTTATCACGTATATCCTTAGGGCACTTTTGTACAAAGTATAGTACATGTGTATATCTGTGCCTTTCAGTTGGTGTCTTTATTCAGTGATTTGATGGCCTTGACTAAGGAGAATGGAAACTTGAGCTGTGAGCTTTATTTACATAATAGAAGGAGGAATCTATAACCTGAGAAACTGTCTTGACAAGCATCTGCCTGATCCAGTGCTGCCCCCGCCCCTCCGCCCAGGAAACATCTTTCTTATAGCTAAAGGAAAAGAAAAATGTACAGGACAGAATACTACTTTGGAAACTAAAGGACTTAGAAGTCTATTAATACTCTGATTTTAACCCAAACAGCTATTTTAAACACTAAGCTATTAAACATTTGAAGAAAGAGCATAAGTATTTTGGTATGGGAAAAAAGAGCATAGACACAACTTTTATTTTAAAAAATATAAGGAAATTTGAATTACAAAGGGTAAATAGTACTTAACCCATAAATATATTACCTTTGGGCCTTGTTCACCACGCTGGCCCTTTGGTCCTCGGACTCCTGGACCACCCTAGAAAACAGATGTTAGTGGTTAGCACAAAGCCAAATTGTCAGGCAATATATTACCCTATTTCCTTTAATAACACGAATTAAGCAATTCTTATTTTGTATAAAAGTCAACACATTGTGTAATGTTATATACTCTTCATGACCTTACCTGGCAATTTACCACCCAGGACCAAATCTTTGGCTGATGATTTTACAGCTTGAGAAAATTTTCTATGCCAAACCCTTTGACACTTTAAATGGTTTTAAATTTCAGTGCCTAAGACCATTGCTGTTAATGGATAAAATTAAAAACTTTGTACTATTAATCTAAATCTACATGTATATTATACTGAAATCCTGATATTATTCAGTGGGATTGTAAAAATAACAGACAGAAATATTTAAATTTTTCTACTATAATTATGTGTCACTGATAGTTCTGTTATTTATATTCCCACCAAAACTTTTACTCTATTAACACTATTATTTAATAGTACTTCTTTTACATAGCTACACATTTGAATATACTCTACAAATCTGCATTATTCATGTTTTCCTATATCCTCATGTAAATGTGCAATTGTTTTACAGACTGAGAATTTAACTTAAATCTTTTTTTTTTTTTTTTTTTTTTTGCTTTTTCTGCAGTCACACCTGGCAGTGCTCAGGGCTTATTCCTGGCTCCGCACTCAGAAGTTACTGCTGGCATGCTTCAGGGACCATATGTGATGCCGGAGATTGAACCTAGATTGGCTGCATGCAAGGCAAACTCCCTACCCTCTGTACTATCACTCCAGCTCTAAATATTTTTTAAAAACAAGTATTATAGCACTAGAGTCAATAAAAATCCATTACTTTTTAAGCATGGATGTGTTTCTTATTCTAAGATTAATTTACAGAAATTAATCTTAAATAAATACTGTAAATATTACTATTAACTTTGGCTAATCACTGTTCTGATCAAAGTTTGTAAATCATGAGTTTGGCCTGTTAAAAAAGGAAGATGAACAAATATTAGCAGGTCATCTGGATACCAGACTGTCTTTTTTTCTTCTTTTTTCTCTTCCTTCTTTTCATTACTTTGGTAGAGGCCACACTTGGAGGGGCTCAGGCATACTCCTGGTTCTGTGTTCAGGGATCATTCCTGGTGGTGCTCAGGGGACTCTATATGGCACCCAGGATCTAAGCCAGGATTGACCACATGCAAGGTAATTCCAGTACCAGAGAGCATCTCTTTCGGGTGAGCGAACAGATTCAAAGTTAACTGGAAATGGAATTACTAATGTTTTCATACATGATTTCAAGGGAGTTTTCTGTTATGTTCATGCCTACTGGCAATCATTTTGTATTGCACCAGTGTCACTTGGGGGAAGAGCAGATCTAGTCAATACTTAAGTTTCTTCCAGCTGACTGAAATCATTGAAATTCATCCCTCTACTCAATATAAATCAGTTGCTTCTCTTCTAAAGAATTTAAATAACATTATAAAATTTTATTTTATGTAAGTCTATGTATATCTGTAAAAGATATTACCTCCAGGATTTTTGTGGTGTTATTTGATGGAGATGCATAGTATATGTAAAGCTATTCATTTTTACAGAGTTCTCACATTTTTTAAAAATTGAGGTCATATTCATTTACAAAATTCTATTTTGGGGGTACAGTTAACTCTAAGCTTTTTATTTAATATTTTTACATATTTTTCTATGATTAAAACATGACTTATTTATTATACCTGTATATTGTGTGTTATATAGTTTCCCAAACTATATATATATATATATATATATATATATATATATATATATATATATATGCAGTATCTTTTAAAAACAGCAACAAAAAATGGGGGAGCAGGGAACCACTGTATAGTAGTGAGAAAATGGATATATATGTATATATATATGGATCTTTCAAGATATATGTACCATGACTATCTTTTTACTACTCTTTTTTGGTGCCTATGGCTATATAAATTCTCAATTAAGAAAATAATCACAATGATGGTAAATCAAAGCAAGTCATGACAAACTGTTTGGCATGCTATTTCTTTTTTTTTAACATTTTATTATACCACCATGAGATATACAATTACAACGTTGTTCACGTTTGGAGGTTTTGGTCACACAGTGTTCCAGCACTCCGCCCCTCCACCAGTGCCCACCACCCACCACCCATGTTCCCAATTCCCTCCCCCTCCCACGTCCTGCCTAAATGGCAGGTTCTTTATCTCCGCTCTCTCTCCCTCTCTCTCTCTTCCTTCTCCTACACATTGTGGGTTGCACTACGTACACTTTGAAGCCATCATTTGCATTTTTTTTTGGCTGTATTTAATGCTCAGTTCGATGTTGGTATCAGACCTTTTGACATTTATTCACACATGTTCCCTTCTCTATCTTACCTAACCTCTGACTCCCACGCTTGTGGTAATTTCCACTTTTGGTAAGATCACCTGGTATATTTATGTCATGCAAATAAATGCAGTCATTCTATGTCTCTCTCTTTCCTTCTGACTAATTTCACTCAACATGATTCTTTCCATGTCCATCCATTTATAGGCAAATTTCATAACTTTATTTTTCCTGACAGCTGTATAGTATTCCATTGTGTAGATGTACCACAGGTTCTTTAGCCAGTCATCAGTTCTCGGGCATACTGGTTGTTTCCAGGTTCTGGCTATTATGAATAGTGCTGGCATGCTATTTCATAGGCAGTTTATTGTACTTGAAAGATTTGAGGTAATATCTTTTACAGATATAAATTGGATATATATATATATATATATCCATTTTCCCACTACTATACAGTGATCCCCTGCTCCCCATTTTTGTTGTTGTTTTTAAAAGATACTGCATTTTAAATCCTTATGCAGGGGGTCAGAACAATAGTACAGGGGTAAGGTGTTTGTTTTGCATGCAGCCAACACAGGACCACGTAAGGTCTTTTGGGCAGTGTCAGGAGCAGTCTCTGAGCACAGTCAACAGCAACTCTGCATGTGATCCCAAGACAAACAAACACCTAATGCCAGGGTCAGAGAGCTAGTACAGGAAGTAAGGCGCTGGCCTCATACACGGTTGCCGCTGAATGGGTCCATGTAGTTATTGGACCCATTAACTACAGAGCCCCATGTAGTTCTCTGAGTATCTCCAGTAGCTCCTGAGCACAACACCAGGAGAAATCCCAGAGCACAGTTGGGTATGGCACCCCCAAAGCAATGAAAAAGTAATAATGTCCTGTGTCTCTCTTGAGTACAAATTTTATGCTGAAGACGATGGAAGCTAGAAACAGAAAGTGACAGCTAGGCAATATATTGCCAAAATGAACTTCCAGAGTTAGGCCAATATCCTCATCTCAGAAGACATTAAAAGAATCCTCTTTCTCCAAGTTCTAGTCAACAATTAATATTACCAAATGTTAATACATTGGTAGCATTTAATTTTTATTTCTCTGAACACTGCAGTTAAGCATCTTCTGTAATGCTTTTCTTCTGCACGAATGTGTGCAAATTTTGCATTTATTGGGGTACAAAATCTTTAACCATGTTGTAAGCTACTATTTCCACTATTTATGTAAGCCACTACTTCCCCCTACTATGGTAGAAACTATTGTTGGCAAAGAACATTTCCTGTCTTCCTTTTTTCATTCTTTTTCCCCCCGTGAAGAGGCTAAAGAAAGAATAAAATTTGCTTCCCCACCCTCCCTCGCTGTAATGAATGTTTTGCTAGCAAGTCTTGGCCAATTTGATCAAGAACCAACAAGCCTGACGAGAGCAAACTGGAACAGGCTGGGAAGCTGTTGAGCAGCTCCTTTGCCTGGGGACCTCTTGATCTTCTGCTGAACAATGACTGTATGAACAACCCAACAGTTTGCACTGTTATTTGTCACATGTTCTCTTTTTTTTGCAAAAATCCAATGACTCTCAATAAATATATTCACATGATATAATTCTTTAATTTTATTTTTATATGATTATTTTCCACAAAAAACTTTCATTCAATGTGACTCACAAATATTTGTACCATTTCTGCATGTTGGGGCCATTTAATCATTTTAAACTTCATACCCCATTACTACCAACCTTCAATATTGAGCACATGACAAGAATTCCACAACATTTTTGTGGACATAACTTCCATTTCTTTAATAGGAAAAGGTTGGTCTAGGCTATGGGAATAATTCTTTATACCATGACTTTCTTTCTACTACTCTTTTTGGTGCCTATGGCTTTATAAATTCTCAATTAAGAAAATAATCACAATGATGGTAAATTAAAGCAAGTTATGACAAACTGTTTGGCATGCTATTTCTTAGGCAGTTTATTGTACTTGAAAGATTTGATGATTTCAATAGCTTTTCTCCTATGTAATATCTTCTTTCCACTAAGTTTCATTCAATCTTTGTCTTTCACTTCTCTGCCTCTTTGGTCTCACTGTGAAGCTTGACTCTTAGCTCCTATGTAAATATTTTATAACTTATTCCAGTTGCAGTTGAAAACCCTCAAGCTAAAGAAGCTTATTAATGATGTATAAAATACAAAAACAAACATTATTGTAATTAAGAACTGAACCCTTACATTCCAGGAGTAAAGAAGAAAGGAAAAGCTAATGTAGCAGGCCTAAGGACTGAGACTGCCCTGGGCGAGGTTGGGAAATGGGGTTCAAGCTTGCTGCGAAGCTTATATTTTATAGGCCACACAAGGAACAAAAATGTTAACAGGTAGGGAAGGATAGAATGCAAACATTCTTTAAATCTGAAAGGTTGTGCTCTGAGAACTCTGGGGAAGAATGTCTACTGGAAGATGAATGGCCAAGAAGTTATTCCCACTTAGCAGTGGAAACATAGGAGATGCCTCTGCTAAGAAATATCACTGAGGAGCTGATTCTCACACTGTTCAAGGACCAAGATTCACATCATGTATGAGGGTCAAGTAAGACTCCAAAGTGAAATGCTAAGGTTCTTTTTGGTTGGTTGCGCACAAAGGAGCTTAGCAGAAGAAGATATATGTGTTCTCTTGCAATTTGCCTTGAAAACTTTCAAGCAATATAAAGTCAAAGAGACGCCAAAAAAAGAATATGACAACAATAATAGAAATGGAAATAAGATAACACAAGCATAATTAGCAGAAAGAGAAATTATAGAATGAGAATCAGCTCTTCTTTAATTATTGAAATGATCAATTCAAGAACATAAACTCATATCATAAAAATTTTTAAAAAATGAAACTGCTACAAAAGAACAAACTACATAAAAGACCAGTGGGTTTGAAAAAAGAAAACAAAACTTATAGGATAAATATAACATCATCATCAGAAGCAAAACAGATAGGTGAATAATATTTTCAACAAAGTTAAACACAGAGGAAGCTGAAGGGTAAGTTTGAAGAAATTACACAGAATTAAACTTAAGGAGACAAGTAGAAAATAAATAGGGGTTAGGGGACAGCAAAATAAGAAATAGAGTTAAAATGCCCACCCAGTTGGAGATTCAGAAAATAGGAGAGAGGTAATTTAGCATAATACTTCATATTTAATTAGAAACTTATGAAACCCCAAGCTTTAAAAAAAAAAGCACAACAGCAACAGAAATCGACACAAAAGTGTATTGTACTGAAACTGACTTACTAAAGACAAAGGGTCTTTTGTAAGCAATCAAGGATAAAGGATTTTTCAGTCTAGAGAATGACAATCAATTAGACTGACAGCTGACTTTTCAAAGGCAACAAGGGAAGCTATAAAACACTATAACTGAACCTGCAAAATGTTCAGAGAAAATAAACCATTAATCTAGAATTGAATCCTTAGTTAATTACATTGGAAGGTTGTCTCGTCATTTTAGCTGAAATCAATATTAAAGGCTAAGTAGGTTCATGCCAGAACAACTCTCAAATGAAGGTAGCGTGACACCACGGGCACTGCTGTGTTATTGTTTTAATTTCAGATATTACTTATCAAAATGAGCCTGCTGTCAGAATCATTCTAACCTGTAGACAATGGTCAAGAAGGGCATTCAGTTTTTATTTAAGACCCAAGG
The DNA here is from genome assembly GCA_021461705.1 of Cryptotis parvus. Lineage (NCBI taxonomy): Eukaryota > Metazoa > Chordata > Mammalia > Eulipotyphla > Soricidae > Cryptotis > Cryptotis parvus. Next base: position 109,720 of record JAJIBD010003519.1, read on the forward strand.
TGGCTGCATATGCCATTTCTTTCACTTGGTCATAAGGTCAAGCCCACTGCATAGATGCTAAGAAATAAGGTTCTTGGCTGAATGACCGTGTACTTCACTGAAACACTAGGGATTCTATTACAAAAATGAAGTAATAGCAATGAATATGGGGAATAATCTCTGAGACATCTGTCAAAACTATTTCTATAATAATGGGACTTAAAAAAAGCATATTCAGGGGACCGGAGCGATAGCATAGCAGGTAGGGCATTTGCCTTGCATGTGGCCGACCCGGTTCAATCCCTGGCATGCCATATGGTCCCCGAGCACTGCCAGGAGTAAGTCCTGAGCAAAGAGCCAGGAGTAACCCCTGAGCATCGCTGGGTGTGACCCCAAAACACACACACACACACACACACACACACACACACACACACAAAAACCATATTCAGGTAAACCAAAACAGAAAAATGTACCACAATAGACTCTCATAAAAAATGTTCAAGGAATGATTATAAATGAGTATTATGAATTCATAAGTTCATAAATGAGTATTTGTATCAGATGAGATCACTACTGTTAAAAGAAATGAAAATCTATTCAATCTCGGTAGCATGGAAAGAACATTATATTCAAAATAGCAATGGGGAACTGGAGTGATAGTACAGTGGGTAGGAAGTTTGCCTTGCTAGTGGCTGACCCAGGTTCGACCCCCTGGCATCCCATATAGTCCCCCAAGCACTGCCAGGAGTAATTCCTGAGTGCAGAGCCAGGAGTAACCCTGAGCATTGCCAGGTGTGACTGAAAAAGTTAAAGAAAAAAAGAAAAAAGAAAAAAAAAAGAAAATAGTTTTGGTTTTGTAGTTAACAGATCTAAAGAGTGCCCCTTTGCTGGGTGCAGAGAAAGAGACCTCTTGGCCAGAGTCTGAGAAGGAAATGTTGGAACAACTACCTTAAGAGAAGATTAACTTCATGAAGCCAAAGAAAGGTGCACATTTCTCACCCCCTCAAATTTGATTCTAAATAGGTGAGTTTTTTGCTTCTTTTATTCATACTGTTTTGTTTTTGGATTATTTGGGGGTGGGCAGGGGGACTTTTCAGCTCCACTTGGATGTGCTCAGAGATCATTCCCATCTCTGCACTCACGGATCAGTTCTGGTGGGGCTCAAAGGGCCATAACGAGATGAACCCAGCTTGGCTGCAGGCAAGGCAAGGGCATTTATCTGCTGTACCATCTCTCCAGCCCCCCTAAATCATGTTTGCAAAGATAAACACAGGAATTTCCACAGTGATAAAAAGTTGTAGTCTGGAAACAGACCCTAGCAATAGGTCAATAGCTGTAGTTTATAGGAATAACTTATGGCAGGTACAATGAGTGATCTAAATAATTAACTTTAAGATGCAAAGACATGCCATTGGGTGAAAAATAGCAAGACAAACACAGTTGAACAAAAGTATTTGTTTTTTAATAGCTAGGTTTAAGACAAAACCTTATATTTGATTACAGTTTTATAATACATGATACTTATATCTGTGATCCTCAGAATGCCAGGTAGAGCTCAGCACTGTATTATGCATGAGATAACGAAGTGTGTGGTTTAGTACCTTACCTAGTCTTATGACTTCAACTGAATACTTGGTTTTTGTTTTTTGTTCTGAGGGCTTACTCCCAGCTTCATGCTCACGGGACAATAAGGTGCTGGTGACCAATGAGGGTCAGCTTTGTGAAAGGCATGGGCCTCACCCCATTATTATCTCTCCAGCTGTAACCTGAACACTTCTATCATCACTCCAATTTTTTTTCTTTAAAATAGTCTTCCTCTATTTTTTAAAGGATTTGGGTTCTACACCCAGAATTTGAAAACCTTTATGTGCCCACGATCAGGAGAACGAGCTGGATTCTCAGATACACTCAGCAGGTTCGCTGTCTTCATGCTGAATTTAGGAAACAGTGCATAAAGAGACAGGCTTGTCTACACGCAGAGCTCTGCCTTGTGCGTCCTGAATGGTTGATGGTCTGACATAGAAAAGACTGGGTCCCTGGGCCATGGCAGAGCCTGGCAAGCTACCCATGGTATATTCGATATGCCAAAAACAGTAACAATAATGGACCTCACTCCCAATAAATGGAAACATTACTGGTGCCCGCTCGAGCAAATCAATGTACAATAGGAAGTCAAGTGACAAGTGCATAAAGGAAGAGAAACCCAGAAAAATCTAATAATTTACATTGTTACACTAAAAAATTGTCTTTTTTTCCTCTCCCCTTCTATCCCTTCTCTTTTCCTTTTCATCCCTTCCCAACTCCTTTCTTTCACTTCTGTTTTGGAGAAATTTCTGGCACCAATGGAGACCATCCTTCTCTGATAGAGTAGTAAACCCGATAAATAAAAGTCTTCACTTTACATGCTCTTAAATAGAATGAGGAAGGGTAATATATACAAATATTAAGAGTACAATCAGAGGCTCAGTGAAAACCACAGGTAAAATGGACAATTTGAGGGTCAGAGAGACAGTTCCGGGATTAAGGTGTTTGCCTGGCATGTGACCAATGCTGGTTCAATCCTCAGCATCACCTCTGGTCCCCTGAGCAGTACCAGGATAAGCCCTGAGCAAAGAACCAGGGTAAGCCCTGAGCACCTCTCAGTGTGGCTCCTCAGGAGGGGTGTCACTTAGGGTGGCTAAGGGCACCATCACAGGAGTGACAGGGACCATATTTGAAGAGCTGCTTTTCCAAGCTGTGTTCTTTCTCAGCAGAGATTCCTGAGCAATGCTGAAGCAGTCTGGAGTCCTGGCCAGACTCAGTGCCCAGCAGTTCAATGCTTGGGTTTGGTGATATGGTTCTGGTGGAGCCCAGATATTCCACTGAACCATGAATGACACACCTAGCAAGTTTTGTGTGCCATGTGGTCTCAGGGATCATACTCAGGCCCTTGCATATATGTGCATTTGTTGGCGTCAGCTCCTAGGCCCCCCTAAACTGTGTTTTTCAGGGGAGCTCCTTTCCATTCCCTGCTTTAGTTTCTTTTATGATTAATTCAATGTTTAGGGACGGTGGCTGGCACAGCACATATTATGATTGTTATTAAGACACATTGACGTACAATGCAGGTAAGACTTACTGGTGGGCCCACTGGTCCCAGAGTCCCTTTGCTGGCTTCAGAGCAAGAGCAAGAATGTGGAAGGTCTGGGCAGGTATCTTCATCCCTCTAGGAGAGGAAAGATAGCAACAGTTCATCAATCTGTAGATCCAAACACTTGAAGATACTTTAATTTTTTTAAGTGAGAATTCATCAAGAAAGATAATTCTCTTGACAACAAAATCTTTTCTTTGAAGAAAACTGAGAATAGAGTGGATTTATTGATAGATGTTGTTAAATTATCTGGATATCCCAGAAAAGGAAACAAGTCCCAAGTGAGCACATATACCAAAGAAAACCAAAGCCAAACTCCCAATTGTATACAACTTATCTGGATTAGCAATACTCTATGAGCTTAACGGTCTTAAAAGTTTTCTTATGTTATATTTCTCCACATTTCAAAGGATCAAATGGGAAATTATTCATTAAAATAACTATATACTAAAATAAATACAGAAACTATAAAATAAAAAAAAATCAATTCTAGGTAACAATTTACTGTTCACATTTTGTGATGGAAAACAAGAAAAATATCACAGAAGAAATCTAAAGCTTTTTATTTATTTAGGTTTTTAGGACATACTTCATGGTGTTCAGGGATTACCCCTGGCTCTGGACTCAGGGATCACTCCTGTTGGCTCAGAGAACCATATCAGGTGCTTAGGACTGAACCTGGGCTGGCTACATACAAGGCAAGTGCCTTACTTGCTGTAAGACTTACTTGAATAAGTAAGTCCTAAGCACTTCCAGACGTGAGTATAAAACAAAAACACAAAATGTTTTCAGCAAATTTCCAGAAAAAAAGACCTCGTATATATGTCCCTGGTCTGATGAGTAAACTACTAGGGAAAAATGAAAACTTAGTATTTTAGCCCCACTTCCAAACTCCACTATCTAAATGCATTTCACACAATACCAGTGTCTCTGGTCTAACTGCCTATGTGAGTTCACTGGAAAATTAGTCTGATTAAGAAAGTCAGTGCCTTCCTTTTCAAACAGCCACAGGTATTCATTGCTGGTAGCAAATCAGGATTTCTATTTTTACTTTTTCCTTTTTTGAAACATTAAATCACAGGGCGATGAACAATTACAAAGCTGTTCATGATTGGGTTTTAGTCATACCGTGTTCCAACACCATCCCTCCACCAGTGCACATTTCCTAAAACCAATGTGCCCCGTTTCCCTCTCACACCCCCACAATCTTCCTCTATGGCAGGCTCTCTCTCTACGCCACGCCCTCTCTCTCTTCTCTTCTCTCTCTCTTTCTCCTTTTGTGCATTCTGGTTTGCAATAGACACTGATGGGTTATCATGTATATCAAATTAGGGCTTCTTAAACACTTTCTACTCACAAGTTCTTTAGCTCTTTTTGATCAAGCAATGTGATACAAGTGAGCACTGCCAGAAATACCTTGGATTCACCACTTGATTGACTTCAGATTAATTTTTGGGTGATCATGTTTTCAGAAACATTTTATTGTTGTTCAATTTTTCACAATCCTACAATTGGGTATGCCACCTCCTGGTGTGACAACCTGCTGTTAAAGGAGCTAGGTATTCAAATAGAAATGGTGGAAAGTCTTAAAAAGCTAAACCCTTTAGACTTTAGGAAGGTTTTTATATTTATTCTCTACATTTAAATATCAAAGCATGGACCAGACAGATATTCCAATGGGCTGTGTACATCCAGATCATGACCACAAACAAAATACAAAAAAAATTAAGACCTAAGTAATGTTCAACCATGACAGAGTCATCCATATCAATTCACCAGCCTAAAGATTCTAAGATATGATTCTGCATACATATTATATGTATTTGTACATATACATATATATACACATATGTGAATTTCACTCAAAATCAATAATAAGAAAAAGTTTGATTTTCTAGTAGCATATATTAGTTACATCTAAAGTCCCTAGACCCATGTGCTCTAATGCTGTTGCATTACTCACTGTGAATGTTTTTTTAATCAGGAGAAGCCAATTCACAGTAGCTCACAACTTCAACATGGGATTTAAAAGCACAATTTTAAGTTATGTCATATATTTACAAACCTGGCTTTTCAGCAGTTTTTGTGAGAGAAGTAAGTACCTTGGGGGGAAAATCAATGTGAAAAAAAATAGTGAGGGTGGTGATGTCTCATCAGATTCCAAGTATGAGAAAATGTGCATTCCTGAAAGGCACACACATCTCATTAGGAAGTCAGATGGCTATTTAAAGAGAAAATCAAGTTTCTTTCCATTTATGTATTTTTTAATATGGGTATTGGATTGTTATGATGGGAAAATTTGCTAAGATGTTTAGCCCTAATTACTTTGTGGATAGAATTGTTCAGTATTTCTTTTGGCTTGGGTTGAAAGATTATGGAGATGCTCCGGCTCAGTGAAGCTCTCAATCTGGGACATCTGGACACATGCCAAAGACCCCCTGAGTTGCACAGTCCCCACCATGTGTGTTCTGCTAATTCACACATGCCTCTTAAAATCTTCCTAATTTTCATTATCATCACAACCCATTATTTATGATAAAAGAGCCAAAAACAACATTTTATTTTCAGAGAAAATTGAATACCATCTTAGAAATATTTCAATCAAAAACTGGCCAAATAATGAAAGAGAAATTCATACCAGGCCTGGGAGTTCACAGCATTTGTCTCGACTGGCCCATGATGTGGAGCAAACGATGTCAAACATTTGTAACTGGAACTGTAATTTGAAAAAGAAATTGACATTAAATAAAGGATATATAGACACATGTACTTATACTCATAAAGTCATTTTATACACTATGTAACATAATATTTATATATTTATAGCAACATTACTATGAATAGATAGCTACAATAATCTGTGCCACTTTTGTTCCGCACTCAGTAATTTTTATTTAGCTTTTTTGGGTCAGAGCACAGTGGGTAGGGAGTTTCCTTTGCATACAGCTGACCCTGGTTCGACACACAGTGATTTAAGGTCTGGTTTCTATAGACTTCATTCACCATTGTAATACTCTTATTTATCATAACTGTCTTCATTTCTCTATCTAAAAAGCAAACAGGGCACCTCCACTGAAATTTTCCCTGTACTAGTCATCTCAGTTACTCCAAGTACCTTTGAAATACCATAAATTCTCCTTACAAAATCATATCTCCCACCAAATAAGACAATAGGTATATTAACTCCTCCTTATACTGTGATCTTTTCAAATACTATTATTAATCATTTTACATTCTATTAAAATCTGCAAGACTTAGTGTATATTCATGAAGATTTGTCAATTAATAGAAGTAATTTTATTTAAATTTGAAATAATTGATGCATATATTCAGCACTGATAATGCAAATCACATATTGTGTAGACATATAGGATATGGAAATCAGCAAAACTAAAATTGTGTCCTCAGAGAACATAGGGAAAGACAGATATACATATATGTCATAAAGATCACAAGGTATTGTGAGAGCTCACACCAAACATCTTAAGTTAATACATTGATCATGCCATTAAAAACATAAGTAGGGGCCAGAGTGATAGCACAGTGGGTAGGGCGTTTGTCTTGCATGCGACCAACCGGGTTTGATCCCCAGCATCCCATATAGTGCCCTGAGCACCGCCAGGAGTATTTCCTCAGTAAAGAGCCAGGAGTAACCTCTGAGCATTGCCAGTGTGACCCAAAAAGGCAAAAAAATTAAATTAAATTAAAAAAGTAAAAACCTAAGCAGACTTGTGTTTGTTGGTGATATTGTAATCTGTATTTATTTTATTATTATTATTATTATTTTTATTTTTGCTTTTTTGGGTCACACCGGCAATGCTCAGGGTTTCTCCTGGCAGTGCACTCAGGAATTACTTCTGGTGGTGCTCGGGGACCATATGGAATGCTGGGAATCGAACCGGGGTCAGCCACGTGCAAGGCAAATGCCCTTTCAGCTGTGCTATCACTCCAGCCCCATAATTTGTATTTTAAATAGGAAAAAATCACTTTAATACTAGTTAGAACTAGCACTAACTTCACAACCCAATCATTTCTATACCTAACTTACCCAAAATGCTAAGAAGTGGTTCAATTATCTTCAATATTTTGTCTTCTTTTATTATTATTATTTTGAGGTTTGGGGGCATCACACGCAGTGGTACTTAGAGGGTAGCCCTGACTCTATTCACAGTTCACTCTGGCAGTGCTCAGAGAACCAAATGTTGTGCTAGGGATTGAATTGGGGTTGATCACATGCAAGGAAACATGGCAAACTCATACACCTCTTCAGTCCTCTAAATTGTTTTAAAATATTGAACTCATAAATTACAGAGTTGAGAGGATGAGGCTCTTCCCATTTTAAACCTTAACTTTCCTCAATAAGATGTGTTTTCATCAAGTGCCAGAAACTTGTACCTTGTTTTCCCTCATTTTCTCAAGAGTCCTTTGGTCAAATATTAAAAATGTTGGGGCCGGAGCGATAGCCCAGCAGGTAGGACTTTTGCCTTTGCACGCGGCCGGCCCATGCCGGCATGGGTTCGCTCCCGGCATCCCATATGGTCCCCCGAGCACCGCCAGAAGTAATTCCTGAGTGCAGAGCCAGGAGTAACCCCTGAGCATCGCCGGTTGTGACCCAGAAAGCAAAATAAATAAATAAATAATAAAAAATGTGAAGGACCAAAGGAATTGTACAGTGGACAGGGTGTTTGCCTTACATCCAGCTAATACAAATTCAACCCCTAATTCTTCATATATTCCCGAGTCCTCCTAGAAGTTATCCTTGAGCAGAACCAGGAATATGCCCTCAGAATCACTGGGTGTGGTCCACAACAAACAAACAAACAAACAAACAAACAAACAAAAAACCCAACGGTGCAAATGGATAGTCCTTTGGACACAGGTTACTAATAGTGCATGTGGTATCATCAATTTTCAAGACTAGCAGTGGAAAGAATATCAGGGTTTCCCCATTTGTGTCTTGTAAATCTCTGACCTCAAGTGAGTTTTGTAAGGTTAGTAACAGTCACTAAATGTTGAAAGTAGATCCATGAAATCAAAGCATTATGTTTTCTGGCATCTACATATAATCATTATGGTGTTTGAAGAACTATGGCCTTGGCTATGTGCCTTCCAGTTTACAAAAATTATTTCTTTTTCTTCAGAAGATATGGTTAATACAACAAAATCATGACCACTTGACCAATAGAAATGTAGGTTTTAAAATTAGATGATTTTTAAAAGTAAAAATTTTCACTGGATTTTCATATTTTCTTATCATAAAATAGTGAGTATAACAATATAGTAAGTTAATATAGGGACATGCTTAAAATATAGTTTTTAGCCTAAATCAGTTATAAACAATATGTATAGTAATATGGGTAATATTATTATAATATGTACAGCTATTTTATTAGTTTTTTCTTTTTTTTAATTTTTTATTTTTAAAATTACAAAGATATACAATTAAAAGTTCATATTTGGATTTTGGTCATACAGTGTTCCAGCACCCATCCCACCACCAGTGCCCATCTCCCACCACCAATGTCCCCGGTTCCCTCCCCCTCCAGCCCTCCTCCATGGCAGGTTCTTTATTTCTTTCCCTGTCTCTCTCTCTTTCTCTTTTCCTTCCCTTCCAGACTATGGATTACAGAACATACATTAAAGGGTTGTCATGTGTATCCTTTTGCCTCTATTTAATGCTCAGTTCTAGGTTGGCATTAGTACCCTCGACAATTGTTAGCCCACTGTTCCATTTTCTGTCTTAAGGTAAAAAATATTTAACTCAAGCCAAAAAGTACAATCAAAAGGTGACACAGGACTGAGGACAGAATTTATTAATAGCTGGTCTTTGCAGTCATCATACATGTTTAATATTTTGATGGAGAAAAATCTTAGCATGTAACAAGATCAGCTGATATTGCTGAAAACCTAAGTACCATAAACTATCCTAAGACTTTTTGCCTGTATCATTTAATCTACAAATTCCTTCTATGAGCTGAGTTAGTAACGTTAAACCCATTCTGTAGGTCAATTCATGGGGTAAAAGACCAAAGTAGTTTTAAGTGTACATTAAAAGCTAACTTCTGATTGAGGTGCAGAGAGTACAACTCATTTTCAACTTGTTAATTTTACAATGAAGGGCTCTTTGATCCAAAGTATAAAATGTTGATTGATACCATAGCCTATGTGGTCATTTTGCAATGAAGGGATCTTCGGTCCAAAGTTTAAAATGTTAATGCCACAGCCTATGTTTCAATGTCATTTGTCTGTGGGCATTTCTTAGATTCCATATGAAAGCATTAGATTCATGAAATATGTAAGTTGTTCATTCATTAAGAATTTTTCCATTTTGGAATACAGACCTCAGTGTGAAAACCTTTAAATGAATAGAAAGATTTACTTAAGCAAAGTATTTCACTAGCTCTAGTATACACCAAGCATTTTTCAATTTTTTTCAAATAAACATTCACAACCCCATCACCTACACTAGTATATACAAATTTTTGGCCAAACTTCTGTCCAACTGAAATTCTTCTGAACTCAGTTTGCTCATTCTAAGGGTTAAATGCCTACTGAGTGCTGAATGAAGCCAAATACTATTATTTGAGGAATGATCGTGGGCTGTCTTTGAAACTTAGATGAGCTCAGCAGACTTTTGTGTCTGAGCATGTGAATACAGCCAATTTATTCACAATTGTTTTTGCATTCATAATAGTCCATATTCTTTGGCTTTCCTTTAAGGACTTCTTTTCCACATTTCTGGGGCTGTTTTTGTAAAAGTCCTCCTGCTTTTATTCTGAAAAGCAACGATACATATATGCATACAAAAAAATGCAGAAAGCAGAACAGAAATGGCATGTCAAAATACTTTATATTTCAGTGCCAAAAATAAGACAATATGAGTTAAAATATTCATTAGTTTCAAGTAACTATACAAGTTTTGTACTTTGAAAAAATTTCCTTTATAATTAGTAATGTTAAACTATAAACATTTTTAAAGATATGAGCAAAGGCAAAGGAAAGAGAGAGAGAGAGAGAGAGAGAGAGAGACCACCTCCTATTTTTCACTTTTCATAATCTCTTTCAAGGGAATACCAAAACAATTACAAATGCACATTTTTCACTTTTAGACATTTTTTGTCTGGGTGTAGCAGAAAAGGAAGTCATTTGGGGTTAAATGTTACCATGAAAATAAGATTAAAATATTTCTTAGCAGTTGAGTCATTGTGATCTCTAAATGGGAATTAAAATATACCCCTGGTTCCACTTTTTACTCAGTCAGAAGATTTTATCTTCTGACGTTTTCTAGCATATCATAATTAAACTTATAACTTAAAGCTAAGCTCAATGTCTACAAATATTTATGAAACTTTACGTTGTATAAGAAAGCTGTGGCCCTAGGCCATCATCTTTATAATTTAATGTTTAACTTTTATTGACTCCATCTCAAAATAAAGATTTATAAAGCATTTTCAGCTATTAAAATAAATAGCTTAATTAAATAGAGGCAAAAAGATACACATGACAAACCTTTAATGTCTGTTCTGTAATCCATAGTCTGGAGGGGAAGGAAAAGAAAGAGAGAGAGAAACGGAAAGAAATAAAGAACCTGCCATGGAGGAGGGCTGGGGAGGGGGAGGGAACCAGGACATTGGTGGTGGGAGATGGGCACTGGTGGCGGGATGGGTGCTGGAACACTGTATGACCAAAACCCAAACATGAACTTTTTACTTGTATATCTTTGTAATTGTAAAAATAAAAAATAAATAAATAGCTTAAATAATAAAATATGTTAATATTTTATTAATAATGCAATAATAATTAATAATTAAAACAGTGATTTTATGTGTACTTAATTATTTGAATTCAAATAGCCATGATGACACTAATTAAATTAGGAGATTATAATGAAAAGCTATTGTAATTATTCACAATCTTAGAATGTGTTATACTGGTAGACATATCAGAGGGATCTTTTGATCATATTTACTTTGAAGGTCTTAATTCAAATAATAATGAGTCTCTGAAACTGTCAGTGAACTGGTGGAACTGTTCACTACAGATCACATTTCCTCCTCCGCTTTAAGACCTAATCCAGGGCAAAGAAGTACTGCAATTGTACTCTTCTGCATGCAAGCCAACTGCACTGTTCCATAACAGGCACTTGGTAATAATTGGTTACCATTTTTATTTTAAGATTTATAGCACAATCAATTGTCAAAAGTACTAATACCAACCTAGAACTGAGCATTAAATACAGGCAAAAAGATACACATGACAACCCTTTAAGTATGTTCTGTAATCCATAGTCTGGAGGGAAAGGAAAGGAGAGAGAGAAAGGGAAAGAAATGGGGAACCTGCCATGGAGGAGGGCTGGGGAAGGGGGAGAAAATCGGGGATGTTGGTGGTGGGGAGATGGACACTGGTGGAGGAATGGGTGCTGGAACACTAACATTTGTATGGCCAAACCCATAGTAGAATGAAATACTTTTAAACATGGTATGCCCAGGGATCGCGTCGGCCAGGTTCGATCCCTGGCATACCATATGCCCCTGAGCACCGCCAGGAGTAATTCCTGAGTGCAGAGCCAGGAAAAACCCCTGAGCATTGCCAGGTATGACCCAAAAGCAAAAAAAAAAAAAAAAAGATTTATAGCAGAACATTAATGCAAAATAGTTACTTTCTTTTTTAAAATCTTTTTAAAGTATTTTATTATACCACCGTGAGCTATACAATTACAAAGATATACAATTAAAAATTTCATATTTAGATTTTGGTCACACAGTGTTCCAGCACCCATCCCTCCACCAGTGCCCATCTCCCACCACCAATGTCCCCGGTTCCCTCCCCCTCTCCCCAGCCCACCTCCATGGCAGGTTCTTTATTTCTTCCCTTTCTCTCTTTCTCTTTTCCTTCCTTCCAGACTATGGATTACAGAACATACATTAAAGGGTTGTCATGTGTTTCTTTTGCCTGTATTTAATGCTCAAGTCTAGGTTGGTATTAGTACTTTTCGACAATTATTAGCACACTGTTCCATTCTGTTATTTTCTTAGAATGTAATTGGCTTCTGTCCGATCATTGAGCGGTCTAATGTTGATGACTACAAAACTAATCACTGACTTGGCAAATAAAAGTATAGCAGTTTCAAGATGCAACTTATTTTTCTCTTTTTTTTTGAAAACAGCAGTGCACTTAGCAAACCCTATCTGGACGATTATTAAAGAATTAAGTATTGAAAAGGTGGGAGAGACTAAGAAACCTGGTCCTATGGCAGAAGCTCACTTTTTTTCTAAAGCCATCTTTGCCATTGGGCTACATTGGCACGTGATAGGGTCCAATGGAAATGTTACTGGCACCCGCTTGAGCAAATCAATGAATAACGGGATTCAAGTGATCAAGTGATCAAAGCCATCTTTGACTGGCAGCAGGTATCAGGAAATACTGAAAAAAATTCTTAGGAGTAAAAAGATTATCGGCAAGCCTGGCAAGCTGCTCGTGTCATATTTGATATGCCAAATACCAGTAACATTTATATTAGGTCATTCCCATGACCTAATATAATGGTTTGAGGCTCTTTATGTTCCTGGAGCAAGCGGATGCCTTTGGGTTCTACTAGCATGATACAGGACATATGGAGATATTACTGGTGCCTGCTCTAGCAAATAGATGATGAAGGGAAGATAGTGATAGTGATAGTGAAAAGATTATAAAGGAAGCCTCTTTAAATTTCTTCCCATATGTGTATTGACAGCTAAGTCTACTTTCAGTTTAGTCCCAGTAGGGACTACACTGTCTATAAAATCTTGCATTGCTGCACATAAATTGCTTTCATATGAATGAGCAATTTCAATGCAGTTGCTACTGTACCCTAAACCCATTAATCTTTCCTCTATTCAACTCTGGTTTAGAGAGAATGTATTTTTTTCTGTCTCATGGAACATACATTCCTTTTTGTTAAATTTTATTATATTACAGTGAGATGATTGGGTTTCAGTCAACACCACAGCACCCATCCCTTCTTCACCAGTGCATATTTCCCACCACCAATGTCCCCAGTTTCCCCCCCTCACCTCCTACCTGCCTCAGTGGCAGATATTTCTTCTCTCTCTCTCTCTCTCTCTCTCTCTTCTTTTGCATATTGTGGATTGCAATACATATACAGAGGGTCATCACGCATATCCCTTTATCTACTTTCAATACTCAGTTCTAGTTTAGCATTACCATTTCCAACTATTATTGACTGATCCCTTCTCAATTTTACCTAACCTCTGCCCCCCCACACACACTTGTGGTAGAAGAATACATTTTATTTAAAGACCTAATCTTGATTTTTTTAATCATGTAAAATTAAAAAAAATTCTTTTTATGTGACTTTTTTTTTGAATCACTGATAAATTTACCAGAGAAGATTGGCATATAAGTCACCAATCTTAATGATAACCACTTTATGATGTGGTTATCTTAATGATAACCACTCTTGAGTACTCAAGAGTGACCCCTGATCATGCTCGGGAGACCATACTTGGTGAAGGGTATTGGAATGAGTGGTGTGGCACTGCAGCACCCTGTACTAGCTCTCTGGCCCGAGTTTATTCTAGAGCATTACACAGGCAGCCTGTAGCAGGGACACGTGAAGTGTGTCTCAACAATTTCCCTATGCAGACTAGGTGGAGGAAGTCTTGTATCACAGTTTGAATATGGTCTCCAGGAACACAGCCCAGCAAGCAGACGGCATAGTCTGGGTCTTTCCTTCTGCTGCTTGTTCTCTTGGCACACATGGCCCAATAGGAACACATGGTAGACATATTAGTCTTTGGATTCTGTCTAATTCTGTTTGTGTCCGAGGGGTTTCAGCGAGACTCTGGTGGGCTGCTGGCAGATCTTTTATTAGCTCCTGGTCCAGGCTTGGGATTTTCTCAGCTGAAAACTGACTGGACTGAAACTCACTATCCAAGAGGTCATTGAAGGTACAGGGTTTGAGGCAGTTCCCTATCTTTTGCTGTCAGCAGGTAAATCTGTTCACTCCTCTGAAAAAATCTTAAGAATAGAAAATGCCTCCAGAATCATGCAAATGAAAGTACCAGGTGGCTACCTTTGGATGTTGCTGAACCCACACAGGTAGTAACCAAAAGGAGGGGTTTTTTTGGTCTCTGTACTCTTTTTATTATTGGTTTTTCTTCTTTGTTAAACCTGGCAGTGTCAGGTATCATATCTGGTGGGCATGTAGCATCATATGGGGATCAAATCTGAGTTGGTTGCATGTGAGGCAACCACCTTACCTACTGTGCTAGCTCTTGGCCTCCTTTGAATCTTTTTTTAATCTTGTTGACTCATGTCAATAGTGACTGAACAAATATCACATTTATTTGTAAAAAGCACTGATGGAGGAATGGGTGCTGGAACACTGTATGACTGAAACCCAAACATGAACATCTTTGTAATTGTATATCTCATGATGGTATAATTAAAAAATTTTAAAAATCTAAAAATTATAGTGATTTACAGTTTAAAAACATTTTCAAAGCCACCAATTCTTTCTATAAAAGTTCCATATTAAGTCACTAGTTCTACAGAATCTAAGAAAGCACAAAGCAATAATGGTGCCTCAAAATTAACTTTATTTTTCTATTTTTTTTTTTTTTTTTTTTTCCCCCCCCCCGCGGGGCGGGGCCCCCTCACAGACCATATGGGATGAATGTAGATTAGAATAGTTGGAATTGCTTATGAGAATAAAAATGCCCTCCAGAACAATTGATTCTTATTATATAATGACTCATAATAGGGAAAGTTTCTAATTAGTTATAAATGTATATTGTCAAAACAAAAAATTATACAGTCTTTTATGTGGGTAGTGAATGAAGGGAATGTGATTTTTTTGCCAACTGGAAGTCTTTCTGTCTTGATTTTCATATTGTACAATGAAGACTATAGTATCTTAGAAAGATTTGTTACTTAAACATCTATTAATGATTAAAGAATAAATATCATTTAAGTAATGACAAAAAATCTAGTATCCTACTTTTAGGTAATTATCCCCAAAATGCAAAAACAGTGCTCCAAAGATATCTCACTTTTACTGCAGAATTAGTTGAGAACTCTGAATGACTAATATGTCTATTGGCTAAAAAATGGACAAAGATGATGTGGTATTCATACACAGTGGGATAAAGAAAGGTGAAATCTTCCATTTGTACTTCAGGAATGAATACAGAGAGACTCACAGACATGGGGGCAGAGCTGCTACTGGCTCTCCCTGTGCCCAGCCACTCACGAGGCGCCCGGGAGGGATGGCGTGTTCTAGCCCTTGCCCGCAACCCATCAGAGCCTCGCAACAAGCCAGACGGCCCACCCCCACTCCATGAGGGCCTCCATTTTCCACATCCAGACTTCCCCTGTCAGAACTCCACCCAGCAGACCAGCCTATCACAGCCCGCCTAGCGCAGCCAATTTTGGCCATGCAGTTCATCAAATTTAATAAGACATAAATGATTCTTTAGATTAAAAATCAATTAATGAAAGAATGAGGAGAGACAGGTAAATAAGGATAAAGGAACATACATGTTTATTCTTAGTGCTGAAATTTTTATAATGTTATAATACAATATTATATCAATTAGAAAAAATGTATATATATTTTTAATGTCCAAAATAAAACCCAAATGTGAGGTTCATGTCAATTGATTATTAGATAATTAGATTTATATAAATTTCTGTTTTTATATATGAGGTTCATTAATGGCTCCAAGTCACATTAGTATACCATTTATACTACAGAGTGATTAATATTATATTATTTGAATTTTAAAGTTTATCCAGAAAACAAGTGACCTTAATTCCTGAGTCTGTCAAATATAATATCATGTTAGCTCATAAAGTAAAAATGTAATCAATTATTCATTCCTTCACCTATCATTCTCCCTTCTATCATCCTTCCATGAAGTATTTTATTAGCACTTCCTCTAGAAGATAGATATAATATTTTAAGAGACGTTTGCTGCAAAATAAAATAGCTTCACTTGCTTATTCACTTACTGGTGCTGAGTTCCCAGTGGGTCCTCTTGATCTAACCATTCTTCCAAGGACTTCTACACCATCAGAGGTGATGTTAGCTGATGCATTTATTGCCTTCTCACCCACCTGCTTGCAGTCAATAATCACTTTGGCCAAAGTCTTGCTGATAACAATGTGTAGCTGAAGCAAATGTAAAGATATTTTAGGAACTAAGAAGCAGGAGGAAATATTAACTAATTAATGTAATTTCTTGACTTGTCATTACAAATGTGAAAGAGATTGGAGAGATAGTACAGTGGTTTAAGGTGCTTGCTTTGAAAGTGGCTGACCTAGGTTCAATCCCTGGAACTGTATATGGTCTCTTGAGGACTGTTAGGTGTGATCCCTGAACACAGAGTCAGCCATCAGCCTTGAGCACTTCTGGAGGGCCTCCCTACCCCCAACCAAAAGTGTGGAAAATGAGAAAACAAAAGTTATTGAATAAAATTTGATAGAGAAGAAATGTTCTACATTTATCATGTTTCACGCTCTTCCTACCTTCAGGGAGCATTCTAATCAATATTTAATCAATATTCTTTTCTAAAATACAGAAAGATTAACCTCCTAAAATCTACTCTTCCTCTAACGTACCTTAAAATTATAGGATTGCTATGCTGGTTATGTCTTTTCTGAATACACAATGAGATAAACATGAAAATATTAAAACAAAAATTTTGGTTGATTCACAGAATCTCAAACACTAAATTTACTTTTAAATTCTGACTGAATTACAAGCAAAATCATTGATAATAGTGATTGTTAATGTACTCCTTGATGACATCTATTTAATTTCGGATGAGGAGAGATCTAGAATTGAAAGGAAAGGTAGAACTTTTTGGTGACTCCAGGCCCAAGTGTAACCTCTCCCTCTCGGTTAATGCAAGACACAGTCTTGGCATACCAGAAGTTCTAGAATATTGTGCATACTAGGGAGTCTATACATTCTTTGTGGGCATTTTTTAAAAGTTATATTGCCATGAAAGTGATAGTCACCTGTAAATATAATCATAATGTTTCAGGTTACTAAGTTATTAGCAAGTTCTGCCATGAAATATGCTTATCCCTCTTAATTCGGTTTAAGGATGTTACTTGTATGTGATAGGTTGCTTGTTTAGTGAGGAGAGTGATATTAATAAGCAAAAAATAAAATTATTTATCACCTAGTTAAAACCAAAAGCTATTAACAAAAAAAGTCACAAGGGACGCTCAAACTAAAAAAAGTACTGGACAATGAGAATCATAGTTATAAGCAAAAAAAAGTGGCTAATACCATATTTACTTTGTAAACAAAGTTTGAATGACAACGAAATAGGATGATCTCCATATTAGAATTGTGAAACTTAGTATTTTTATTTGCTGTGTATAAGATCAAACCCAGGACTCAAATATATGGGGCAAGTGCTCTACTGTAAGTCCTAACCCCAGTCCAAAACAGTGAGACTTTTCATTTTTCTGCTTTTATTTATAGTTTTGTTTCATTGATTCACAGGAACTGAAAGCATAAAGATTATACCTATTTTTATTCAATGGCATGTATAAGTGAAATCATGATAAAGACTATCTAAGTCAAGACCTGAGACTCTTTAGCCGTAAGTTCTTTTTCTTGCAAAAAGGAGTTAATGATTAGCCAAATTAAAAAATGCAGCAAGGACACACCCTTTACATTATTTTATCCATATTAGCATTTCTTCCACAATCAGACAGAAGAATACTATTTTATGCTTGAAATACTTTTCATTTATTATATGAACATAACTTTTCATTCCAGTACTAGACAATCTAATGCATATATTTATGCTTTAAGAACTGCCTTAAGTTCTTAAGTTATGGGGGAGATTCTTTATTTTTTTTAAATAATATACTTTGTTTTACAAAACATTGAAAATTCTTCATAAACAACTGCTTCTTTTGTTGCCTCTAAGTCATCAATTTTTTTTGTAAAAAGTCTTTGGACGACACAAATCTAAAGCAAAAAAACTTAGGCAACTAAAAATTAAGAAACTAAGGAAACGTATATAGTAATTTTAATAAACTCCAGAGACAGCAAATATGACTTATTTAGGTATAATGCACCAGGATTTTCTATTTATATACCTACTAATAAAGTAGTTTGCTGTCTTTTCTGTCCATTGGTGTTTGACTTTGAGAACTGTTTGAAAAAAAGTGCAGAAGGCTGTTCTCCATTTACTTAAAACACTTCAGGGTTTATAAAATTGATGATGGGTTTTTAACAATCCTTGCTTATAGGACGTTGAGTTCTCCTGGTAAGGTAGTAAAACTTAGAATTTTCCTATGACTTATAAAGAATTCTTTGGAATGAGAATTACAAGTTCATGCCTATACCACAGTTATAATGGCTTTAAAGTTTTTGTAAACATTTATGAAATCTCACATGTGTTTCATCTCTCCTCTAATTTTCCTTGACTACTTTGCAAGAGACCCTGTCAAGCAAGAAGAAACTTGGTGTGTAATAACAAGAACTTTAAAGAAAAACTAATGAGTCTAATTTAAATGCTGGACCAGTCTCCACCCACATCTCAGGTACTTTTAAGATAATTTGTATTTCTAGTTGTACAGTTCTGTCAACTAAAATAAAAATGACATATTTATGCAAAATGCTGGGATTTTGAAAGAGGTTTTTATTATGTATTTATGCTACTCAAACTCCCAGAAAGAAACAAAATTGTATAAACTGGATGTACTGACCACATTCTATGTCAGGAGCCAAGATAAAGAATGTTATGCAAAACTCCTTCCCCTTTTGAACAGGGCAAGAAGGGGTAAGAGGTGAAGCCAGTCTCACTGCAGCACCACCTGCCCACTGTGCTGCTCTCTCTGCAGTCTTGGAGCTGTATTTCAACAGTCCCGAGATTAGGTGGGGTTATTCACCCACACAAAGGAAACATTAGTAAATGTTGGGAGGGGGTCCAATGATCGCCAAAACCAACTGTTACAAGGATAGGAAATAGAGAGGTTCTATAACTGTGTTAAGGTAAAGTGAAAACAACTAAAGTGCAGTTTTACAAAAATTCTTCTCCAATAACCTATGATAGCAGATATGTGTTCTCTGTCTATATGTAAAACGTCAAGCCCTCTGTCTTCACATTGTTTTTGATTGGGGGTATACTATACCCAATAGTGCTCAGGGTTTACTCCTGGCTCTGTGCTCAGGGATCAGTCATGGTGCAGTTGAGGGTGAATATATGAGATGCTGGGATAAACTGGGCTTGACAAGTGGCCTACCACCATATTATCATTTAATTCCCATCTTCACATTTTAATCTAAGGGCGGAATAAGAAGTTGAGGAAAGATAGATGAGCCCTGGTGCAAGAGTGATAGTCCAGTGGGTAGGGCATTTCCCTTGCACGGCTGACCCGGCTCAATGCCGGCATCCCATATAGACCCCTGAGCACTGTCAGTAGTAATCTTGAGTGCAGAGCCAGAAGTAACCCCTGAGCATTGCTAGGTGTGACCCAAAAAGGAAAAAAATAGATAGATGAGCCCTAATATGAGATACAGTAAGCTTTAGAATATACCACAAGATGGGATAAATTCTGAAAAGGAGTGAACAGCACACCAGATAACTATGGGAAGAGTTCCAGAGGACAAATGAAACAACTGCCATTCTCTTACAAACAGGAAGGCAAACTCAATGAAGTTAATGAAATTAAGTTATTGAAATAGTTAATGAAATTATATGTAGGAATTTCAAAGCTTAAGTGAAGGCAACAAGATCCAAAAGTCCCAAAGAGTCCCATCAAAGGCAGACCCAAATTGAAATACTCCCAAATACATTCAAATCGAAAGTCAAAGACAGAGACAGAACACAGAAAGGAGCAAGATCAAAAAAGAACATCCAGATAGGGCTGAAAGAATAGTACAGCAGGTATTGCATTTGTCTTGCATGTGGCAGACCTGGGTTCAATCCCCAGTGTCCTGTATGGTTGCCCAAGCAAGGAAGGAAGAAAGAAAGAAAGAAAGAAAGAAAGACAGACAGACAGACAGACAGAAAGAGAGAGAGAGAAAGAAAGAAAGAAAGAAAGAAAGAAAGAAAGAAAGAAAGAAAGAAAGAAAGAAAGAAAGAAAAAGAAAGAAAGAAAGAAAGAAAGAAAGAAAGAAAGAAAGAAAGAAAGAAAGAAAGAAAGAAAGAAAGAAAGAAAGAAAGAAAGAAAGAAAGAAAGAAAGAAAGAAAGAAAGAAAGAAAGAAAGAAAGAAAGAAAGAAAGGAAAACCAAAAGAAATGTATAAACTGGAATGATGGTACAGAGGATCGAAGCTTAGTTGAATGCAGCTGACCCAAGTTCAATCCCTGGCATTCCGTGTGGTCCCCCAAGCCTAGCCAAGAATGAGTACAGATGAGCACCTTTGAGCACAGATGCAGGAATAAGCCCTGAGCACTGACAGGTGTGGGCACCCCCTAAAGGCAAAAGACTTACAAAAGAAAGTCCCTAAGATTCACAACAGTTCTATCAAATGAGACTTCATTAACTTCATGAGCCAAAGAATGATAGGCTATAATAAAGCAAAAAAAATATTATGATAGCTCAATACAATGAACACTTCACAAAGACAACTGTATCTAGGTAGATTATCATTCAGACTTGAAGGAACAACACAGAACTTCATGAATAAAAAACAGCACAGAGAATTCTTAACCTTGAAACCAATTTACAAGAAGCATTAAGGGATCTTCTTTAGAAGAAAAAAGCAGGAGACAGTACAGCAAATAGGGTGCTTGCCTTGCATGAGGTGGGTGTGGTTTAATCTCCCTGACAGCCCTTTGGTCGTCCCGAGCACAGTCTGGAGTGATTCCTGAGTGTAGAGCCAGGAGCAACTCCAGAGCTTTGTCAGGTGTGGCCCCCAAACAAACAAAAATTTCATATATGTGATATAAAGAAACAAAGTCAGAAAAAAAAACAAGTGGCCAACATCATCTGTCTACAGATTGAGCTTACATGGGGCAGGGAG
Source organism: Cryptotis parvus (assembly GCA_021461705.1). NCBI lineage: Eukaryota > Metazoa > Chordata > Mammalia > Eulipotyphla > Soricidae > Cryptotis > Cryptotis parvus. Next base: position 130,832 of record JAJIBD010003519.1, read on the forward strand.
AGCCTCTGGAGGGGTCCTTGTGGGCACTGATGGAGGGAAAGGGGCTGTATGGGGACTGTGTGTTGTTGGGATGGTGTCAGTGTGGAAAGCAAAATTATCAGTATTGTAAATACCAGTATCTCAATCAAAATGGCAAAACAAAACAAAACTATGGAACTATACTGTGCCTCAATGTGGGAGCCTTTCAAGGCTCCCCCAACAGAAGCACCTCCAGCTCCTGAACATGCAGCCACAGATGGCCACAGATGGTCTTTCCTCCCTTCCCCTCTTACCTCCTCATGTGTTCTTCTTGTGATTGTTTCTGAAATAAAGATTTTGCAGCAAAAAAAAAAAAAAAAGTGGGAACCTCAATCATTTCTACCAACATCAATCCCTGGTGTGTCTGCTAGCAGTGCACATTGCAAGTCCCTTCTCAGAGACAACAAATCCAAATTTCTGGGCATTATTAACCAGTCTGAAGGACATTCTTCATGGAATTTGAGATCCAAAGTTTTGTGATTTTTGTCAACATCTCTCTGTTGCTTTGTCCATCTCAATTATAGCAGATATCAAGGCATTACCTTGTGAAAACTTCCATAGAAAATTTTCTGGATTTCAGGTCCTTCAAAAGTTACAGTTTGAAACTCCCCACTGTAGTCGTAGTTGAAATACGTTAGGGTTTTCCCACCATCTAGTCAAAGAAAAATGAGAAAAAAAAAGACAATAAAAATGAGGAACTATTTTTTTTCTAAAATTCCACTTAAGACTGAAAACCATTCATTATTATGATTGTGTTTATAACAAAGAATAAAGGAAAGAAATGATCTGCAGTTCTGAAATTGCCCAAGGCTTTCCGTTGGTCAAATTAAGTGACTTAATGTGGTAGTGATGGTGAGGCCAGAAACTCCTACATATTTCAACTTCCACATACTCCTGCCTATACACGCATGTCCACTACACTTCTAGAACATGATTTTCGGAAGCTGAGCAGAGAACAAGACAAAAATAGGAGAATGAAATTATTCAAATCTTAAGAATTAAGAACCTGATTCTATTCCTTATTAAACTATTGTAGCAACCAATTTTCTAGGTCATAAATACTTAAATGTGTCTTTTACAATAAAAAAATAAGGATCCTGCTTATTTCAGAATATATAATGTTATAAGAAATAGTTTATTGTGGAAACTATGAATTTTTTTTCATGAGTTTACCTCTAGGTAGAGTTTAAGTCTCCACTCTGCTTTCAAAAGAAATAACTTAGTCTTATTTTATGAGACTTTGTTATCTGCATACCCTGAGTGTATACAGAATCAGTTACTTATAAATATTAATCTATAACTTTCCCTTACTTTTAATATTAATATAAAATGTTTCCCCCAGTGTTAGAAGTATTGATTCATTTTCATATAATGAAAATTCATTTCATAAATACTGGTTAAAAATTAATATTTATCCTTACTCTCAAAAAATGTTTGAAATGCCTGAGTTAGCACCTAAAATAACCACTAAATATTGGCTCACTGTTTCACTGGTATGTAAACTAAAACACACACACACACATACAACACACACACATATATGCAAATACACACACAAGGAAAATTTAATAAAGTCACCTAAGAAGCTGATAGTCTTTCTTTAATGATTCCCACATATGAATGAGATAACCAATGATATGAATGAGATTAAAATTTACTTCATTGGCTCCTTCTCAACTTTCCAACTTCCATCTTTAGGCCTATTCTTCTTCTCCACTCATTCTCAAGGTGATCTCACCCCATACCATGGTTTAAAATTTATACATATACAGCTCCAAAGTATAATTCCTTCTCAAAATTCTTCCTAAGTAGACTCCTATCAATCTGCTATTTTTTCTAAGTTGTGAAAAACACATTTTATATTTAAAACATCCATGCTAAAATAATGTACTTCTTACCTACCCTGTTCCTATCAATTTTGCTCTTCCAAGTCTAAAATATTTCAGTAATTATCTCTCTCTGGCTTGCTCACTACTCTATCCAGAGTCTAGCAAAAGAAAAATAGTAGGAACTCATGAATATGTTAGACTAATGAATGAATACAAATCAACTGCTACACAATTCATTGTCAGTATTTAAATGAAGTGAACTACCCTACAATATATCCCAAACAAGCAAAATGTAAAATTTACATAAATATGCTTGCAAATGTTACATAAATAAATATACTTACTGTCTAAAATGACACCAACCAATGGGTCAGAATTTTTTATTTAAAATCTCCCAAAGAGCAAATGGTTCCTCTGGAGTATCAGGAAGAATTCGAATAGAAAACTGATTGTATAGTCAGAAGGTAACCCTTCTGGATGCAAATACCTGAAAATTAAAAAAAAAGTTGTATTTTAGTGTATCCTCTTCAGAATGCCATCTATCTAATCATAAAATCAGACACACTTTTATTATTAAAAATTTGGAGAAATAGAAGAATAACAAACAGATCATCATCCATCCTCTCCATAGCTGATCACTATTTTGCTATGATGTGTTTCCTTCCTGTTCTAAAAGAATGTTGTAAGATTTTGCCCAGTTTAGAGAACATGTTCATTTTTCTTACCACTATTTGTCATATATTTCTTATTTCAGGAACATGTTATTTAACGTGTGCACCATATCTCCACTTGTTCATATGTTCTCAACTTAGCTAATTGTCATTCTTATGGGACATTTAGGTAGTTTCAAAATGTTTAGTATTACAACTACCTATCCAACATCTCATTTTTAAAAAAAATTGTAATTTATTATATAACTGTGAGATATACAATTACAAAGAAGTTCATGTTTGGGTTTCGCTCATACAGTGTTCCAGCACCCATCCCTCCACCAGTGCCCATTTCCCACAACTGTGTCCCCAGTTCCTTCCCCACTCCTAGCCTGCCTCTATGGCAGGTTCTTTATTTCTTTTCTCTATTTCTCTCCTTTCTCTCTTTCTTCTCTTGCATATTGAGGATTACAATACATACATTTATAGTTTATCATTTGTATCTTTTTGTCTGTATTCAATGCTCAGTTCTAGGTTGGTATTATCACTTTCATCATTTATTAGCACACTGTTCCCTTCTCTGTCTTACCTAACCTCTGACTCCCACACGTTTGTAGTAGATTCCACTTTTGACAAGAACTCCTGATCCATGTTTCACCTGATCTTGGATACTGGTATCATAATATGTATATATAAATGCATATATATATAAATGCATATATATATATATCACACAAATATATCTGTCTTTTACTTCTGGCTAATTTCACTCAACATGATCTTCTCCATGTTCGTACATTTATAGGCAAATTTCACAACTTCATTTTTCCTAACAGCTGCATAGTATTTTACTGTGTAGATGTACCAAAGTTTCTTTATCCAGTCATCAGTTCTCAGGCACTCTGATTGCTTCCAGATTCTGGCTGTTGTGAATAGTGCTGCTATGAAAATAAAAGTGTGGATGGTGTTTCCACTGTGTGTTTTTGGCCTCCCAGGGTATATTCGCAGGAGTGGTATGGCTGGGTCGAACAGGAGTTCAATTTTTAGTCTTTGGAGGAATGTCCATATTGTTTTCCAAAAAAGGCTGTACCAGTCGACATTTCCACCAACAATGGATGAGAGTCCCTTTCTCCCTGCATCCATGCCAGCATTTGTTGCCCTTGCTCTTTTGGATATGTGCCAGTCTCTGTGGTGTAAGATGATATCTCATCGTTGTTTTGATTTGCATCTCTCTGATGATTAATGACACCATGTCTGTTTAAAGCTGAACTAGATATACTACCGCTTCCTATCACATATTGTAATTGATTTTATTCCATCTGTACTGTGTGCTGTACTATAACATTTGGCTCTATCTTCAGAATTGAAACTACATTACTCCTGCCACTGGGAGTGATGTCCACAGAGAGTTTTTCAGAAGTTACCTCATGGGAGAAAGATGATTCTCCTGCTACTTTTTAAGCAGTTCCTTTACAACGGCGGTTCTTTGAGACAACATAAGGGCCGGAGTGTCTCATTCCAAAGGAGACAGCTCCATTTTCAGAAGTGCCGTGTGGGCCAACTGAAGCACTCACCGAGACTACTTCAGAGCTTGACTCCTCTCCTTTGCCCTAAGGATGCTCTGAGCTCTCTTCCACTAGAGCACATGGACCAACTACCCCATGCACTGTTTCCTCCCTTTGTATCAGGTTCCAAGCAAACTAAAATGCTACACCATCATGTCCCTCTATCAATTAGGCAGACCACTTATACTTAGAAAAAATTAAGCAATAAATATAGCTCTTTATATATAGGAATAGCCTCGTCAGAGTTATTAGTTCAGTGATCAGGTTTGTTATTATATGGAAATTAAGCATGAATTTAGAAAATTAATTTCTTTTCATGGATAAAAATATTTCATTCATTTATATATTCATTGATTGATTCATTCATTCATTTGTGCAATAGCACAAACCATATGGAAGTCATGGGAACAGGTATTTAACACATATTTGCTCTGACCTTAAATTCTAGAAAGGTGAATTATATAGCATGACAGGAGGTGATGACTGGCCTGGAAAGAGTAGGGTGGGAGGGTTGGGAGTGGCATCCTGGGGATTAGAAATTCTTTAGAGGTTTATTTTGCAATTTAATTAAAGTTGACTTTACTTAGGTGGTTCATTTGGGGAAAGGTTCACTGAGAAGGTTACATTTGGGAAGAACTCAAAGGAGACAAAGACATTCAGTCAATTAAAAGAATCCAAAGTGCGATGCAGCTGGTATGCTTGGAGGACCGACACACTTGAGAGGCAGGAAATGAAGTGAAAGATACCCAGACTACATAGAGCTAGGTAGGACATTCAGGGGCTTTGACTTTTTCTCTAGGGGAATGAGGAAACAAAAGTAGATTTGGCAGTGATAGGATACATCTTATACTTTAAAGACTCATTCTAATCTAACTCTACTTGGACAACAGATTATAAGAATACTAGGGAAGGAGCAGGAAGACCAATTAGATTGTTGCTCCAGCAGAAAAGAAAGACATGATGGCGACCCATACTGGAGTGAACAATGAAAATGGTGAGAAGGCAGAATAATATCAAATCCTTGTAGGCAGAAGATATTTACAATATTTACAGAGACATCTAGAATATAGATGATAGAACTGAAAAGATGCGATAAATTTTGGTAGCATGAGAGAGAGGCATCATATTTCATCCAAAAAACTAAACGTATATATTGCAAGCCACAATGAGTAAGAGAAGGAAGAGAGATTGAGAGAGAGAGAGAGAGAGAGAGAGAGAGAGAGAGAGAGAAAGAACCTGCCATTGAGGCAGGCTGGGGAGGGAGGAGGGAATTGGGAACCATAGCGGTGGGAAATGGGCACTGGTGGAGGGATGGGTGCTGGAACACTGTATGACTGACACCCAAACACGAACATCTTTGTAATTGTATATCTCATAGTGGTATAATAAAAAAATTAAAAACTAGTTAGATTCAGTAAGAATAAAATATAAATTGCAGGAGAGATTGGTTCTGAGAGGTGGATCAGAAATTGGGAAATGCTGAAGATTTGAAGTTTAAAATGCCTATAGGTATTTAGTAGAGGTCTAATAAACAATGGAATGCATATGTCTAGATTTAAGAAAACAATCCTGGATTAAAAATACAAATTTTTGCATTCTTGGTTTATAGACAGTAGTTAATTGACATGGAAACATTTCTGGGGAGTAAGTATAGATAGAAAAACATAGATCAAAGAGAAAGGCCTGTTTCCTCCAATAGGAAGAAATGAAAAGTAAAAGAGATGCCACCATGAAGAGGGAGAGTTGCTAGGTGTAGACAGTACAAAGAAGGCTGTGGGGGGGCGAATCCTGAAGGAGAAAGTGACCAATGTCACATGCTCATGGCAGGTCAGGTCAGATAAGGACTGGGAATGGATGATTAGATTAAGCAAGTTAGAGGTCATGCTGATTCGAGGAGCAATTCAGGGGAGTAGCGGGTAAATTTCCATTTTGCCGGTTCTCATTCTTGGCTAAGATTTCAGGAATGATTCACCAAATACCCATTTTAATTTTTTTCAGAAGGCAGTGCATATTAAATTCTACCAAAATGTCGCTTTGGGTGTTGTCATTTTTAATCATTGGATAGACAAACTTAATACTCTAATGCGATGGTTCCCCTTTACACAAACATGTTCATATTACATCAAAATTTGAACACTGAAAATGTTTCGCATTAAAGTGTTGAGGGCATCTTGGGACAAAAGCAAATGCTGCTTTGGAATGTCATGAATAGACACTATCTTGAGAGCTTGCCAACCCGAAATCTCAAATACCTTGGGAGGAGCCCGCATTGTTGCTGTAGATGGTTCCTGGAATCTCTCTTTTAGCATCTGAGGCTGAAATACAACTGGCTCAGGTTTTTGGAGAGCCTGATTCTACTCTAACTCTATGGAGTTGCTGTTATGGCTTTCCCAAAAATGCCAAGCATCTGGATTCATGACACTGGGTTTCAGAATATGGTTTCAGATAAGGCCCTAGGACCTAACTGCTAGGTACAAATTCTAGCACTGCTGCTCACAAAGGACTTGAGATCATAATGTAGTTTCTTTGTGCTCTGGTTTCATCATTTGTAAAGTTAAATTTTTAATTAAATCTACTTTACTGAATTGTTCAGAGACTTGAGTGTTATGTCTATCTACCTATCTAATGTATGTGAATATTAATATTAACATGTATAATTAGTACATCATATATTATATTAAATACTAAGGCTATATATGTCTATATGTAACATATAGTATATATATGCCATGTTTTATACAATTTATATATCATAGTATATATAATTTACATAAGTTAGAATAATGCCTTATATATGAGTTATGCATGCCATGCCTTAACTGTCATATATATGACAGTTATCAACTCTCACATATTTTCTAAAATCAACAGATACTGAAGTTCAAGCAGCATATGCATGAGTCAAGATTTAAAAGAAAGAAACCTAACTTCACGGGAAATCCTATAGGATACTACTATAAGATATTTCAAGTGACATCATTTTCATATTAAAATACAATAAACATATGGCTAATTGTAATAGCTTTCGGCAGAAACATACTTGGTTGGCTGGGAAACTAAGGCATCTTTATGAAGTCGGTAACAGGCAAACACATTGAAGGTACCAGGCTCCATAGACACCCCTTCCACTGATGAAAAGTCCTTTTCAATTAAACCAAACATTTCCATCATCTTAAATCCTAGAAAGAAAAAAGGAGTACAAATAGCTATTGTAGGATCTTAAATGTTTAATGTTAGATAAAAAAAATCTGAACTCCAAATGGGAGCTAGTTAATATATTTGGAATATATTTGGAAAAAGCAGGATAATACATACCTGCAAGATCAATGCCATTCATATGTACCAGGGGGCAGGCTGCAAAACAAAAACAAAATCATGTCCAATTTATCTATTTTCCAAACATATTCTTTTCCTATCCCAGAACAGGAAGCTAATATAATCTTTCTGGAAGTCAACTGCACAGGGAATCCAAACCAGATGTGCCAAGGATTATTTTTGTGGACTCCTAAAAATGGTAATGCTCTCACTTCTCTTATTAAAAGAACCAGCACTTCCTTCCTCTTCTGGGTCCCTTAAAATCAATGCTGGCCATTAGAGAGGGAGGGCCAGATATGGCTTTATTTCTAATACGCTAGTCTGAGTAGTCAGTGTATTCTGAAAACTACATGCTATAACTGTTTAAGCAGAATTAATTTTAAACAGTCTCATTTCATTAGGGACTGTTCTTTTTAAACCGAAAACTCTACACTGAAGAGCATTTCCTTCCATGTCATCCGGATCATAACGCAGACCTTTGAAAGTCAATATTCCTTCTTCAGATCAAGATGGAACTCATTATAAACAACGCCTTAAATATCTCCGCCTGTAAGCAAAATGAGTAAGTACAAATTCCAAGGAACTAACTTGCTGATGCGGTTTCACAGACAAAAGTAATCAACTCATCTTCAATCTTCTTAAAGGCATCAAAGTCATCCACAAAGAAGACGTGGCGTGCACTAGGCTTGCTGCCAATGCTAACCAACTCAGAGTAATCTGCATCAGCCACCCCAATGGCAAAAATGCTGTAGCCTGTGGCAGAGAAGGAACACATTTCTGATTACTTTAAATTGCACAAAACATACAAATAATGCAATAGAGGACATGTCCAAATGTTTATAATATGCTTATTTAGAAGGACTAGCGAGGGTGCATAATTCATTCTTTACAGTTCATCAGAATTCTATATGCGCATATGGCATTATAAAATAACTACTTCATCACCCTCTAAAGATACCTTCTCTGTTAAGGAAGCTTAAGGACAAAGCGATAGTAAAGCAGGTAGTCTGTTTACCATGAATACCACTGACAGGCGTTGGATCCCCATATGAACCCCAGAACCTGGCAGGTGTGATTTCTGAGTGCAGTGAATCTGAGTGCAGAGTAAGCAGCCCTGAGTACTGCTAGGGGAGCCCCTCTCCACAAAAAAAAGATAAAGATAAAAAAAAAACCCAGAAATTTAAGGTCATTGTCCCAATTAATGTCTGAGACAATAGTTGCCATTTGGACAATGTTTTTAGTTGGCATATTTAATAACTAATTAATTAATTAACTGACTGGGGGATTGAATAACCTGGTTATACCTGGCAGTGCCTAAAGGTTATTCCTGGCTATGTGCTTGGGAATGAGCCCTAGAGGTGTTTGGGTCACTGCAGAAGGTGTCAGGAATATCAACAGGGTAGGAAGGAAAGATTATTAAAAGAAACACAGTTGAAACAGGGAGGGGGTGGGGTACATTGGTGGTGGAAATGGGGCACTGGTGGAGGGATGGGTGCTGGTATACTGTACCAAGAACCAATTATGAACACCTTTGTAATTGTATGTCTCACAGTGGTATAATAAAAAATTTAAAAAAAAGAAACAAATACTGTATCTCACTTTGTTTTTTCAGATGTAGAGTTGGAGATATTAATAGACTGAGTATGCAGAGGGAGTCAGTTCTGTGTTTGACAAATATGAAATCACCACTGCCACTTTACTGCCTTATTAAATTATAGCTTTTGTGACAGTCCTGGAGAGGGTGAGAAGTATCTGGGACCTGAATTTCTCTCTGACCTTGTAATGGTCCTCCTCATAGTATTGCTCTGAACGGTTGAAGCATCTTACAGAGGCATCTTACATGTCCTATATGGCATCCTATATCCTACTTCTTTACTTAAAAACAGTAAAGAAAATACAGCCTGAAAAAATTCCCTGGAGACAATTAAGAACAGAGGATCTCAGACCTGAGAACAAAAATGCTCACTTTGAGAAAAAAAAAATATAATTTGTAACCTAAAACATATTTTCAAATTTACTTTTGTTGACATAACTTTGGTTTGTGGTATAAATGCCAAGTTTGGGGGTACAATGTCATCATGCCATGTTTGCTACCTACTTGTCTTAGTAAGGGCCTTGAGAAAGACTTAGAAATATTTAAGCAATGGCAGTGAAGCTGATACATTTACGTTCAGAAAATCACCATGCTGATTATTTCTGATAGCTCTTACTGCTTACCTTCTGATTGCATCTCCCTGGAGATTTTATTCACATCATCTTGAGATCTTCCATCAGTTATAACCACAATGACCTTGGGGATTCCTCTTCTGGTTCCGGCCTCAGTTGTAAACAAGGTATCCCGTACATGCTTCATGGCTCTTCCTGAAACAAAGACAGGAAACAGCTCAGCCCTCTGAGGTACTATTCTCACTTGGCTGGAGTAGATGAACTGATATTTAGTTCTCAAATCAGAAAAAAAAAACTTTTAAAATCCACATTCTTACGAGGCCCTTCTTCAAGTCAATTTCAGTATAATTTTCTGATTATTTAGGTTACAGTATGATTATTTAGGTTAAATCTCTCTTGGGAGGGGGTGGGAAGGCAAACCTTACCTGTCTTTGTATTTCCTCCTTTGTATGCAATATGTCTAATTGCCTCCAGAAGAGTCTCTTTGGTTTTGTAAGAATCTAGTTTAAATTCTGTTCTGGGGTCATCAGTGAACTGAACCATTGCAACCTGAAGAGAAAAGATGGTAATTGTCCATATCTGCGAATCCTGCTGGGTCAGAGAAACATTCCCTACCCTTACAGTTTGAGCTGCTTATTAACAGTCTTTCTTCCCTAATTAAAACTTATCATTTGTTTATAATCTAACCCACTTGATCCAACATTGCAGTCAGCAAGGGACCCAAACTACAAACATTAAGCTTAAAAATCTCTGGTCAAGGATTCGGTTTGAGGGGTGGGAGAAGATTTGAGGATGGGAATCTGAGTGGAGGCACAGGAGGGTGGCATCAAATAGCCGGTAAGAACAACTCAAAAGTTATCATTTTCCCTAAGTGTTTTTTCTCCAAGATGCATTGTAAATTTGTTCATTTCTTTCTGCCTATCTATTTGTGAACACCCAAGTCCAGACCTCCATTGGCTCTTGGCAGAAACGTAGGGTTCTCTCTAACTTGTCCACTTCCACTCACTCTGTACGTACTCATGTCTCAGAGCATGAAAGGAGCACTTGGGGGCGCTGGAGTGACAGCACAGAGGGTAGGGAGTTTGCCTCACACATGGTGGACCTGGGTTTGATTCCCAGCATCTCATATGGTCCCCTGAGCACCATGAGAAGTAATTCCTGAGTACAGAGCTAGGAGGAACCCCTGAGTACTGCTGGGTATGATTCAAAAAAGCAAAAGAAAATGAAAAGAAAGAAACACTTGGGACATGTTGGTGGTTGGTGAGGCGAGTAATTTTGTACATCAAAACCATTGTTAACACTATTGTAACCATGTTTCCTAAACTATAATTAAAAAAAGATTTAAAGAAAGTGCATCAGATCTAGTCTTCTCTTTCCTTAAACCTTTCCAGTAGCTTTCTATTACCTTTCGTGATAGCACCCAACCCCATCTGTAAGCCACAAGACAATCAGGGTTTTTGCCTATTTCTTATGCTTCCTCTGCTACCACCAAATGCTCACTCACTCTAGACCAGTCATAAGTTTTGTATCTGAAGTTTCAAAACTCGTTCTCATCTAAATTCCTTTGCACTTACCATTTTCCTTCACTGGAAATTTTATCACATCCTTGCATCCTTCGTACCTCAATTCAAAGTCACCTGAAAGAGGTCTCTGTGGACCATACAATTTGAGACAGCTCACATTCCTACACTGTGCAAATATTTGCTACCTATTTATCTTTGTTATTCAGCCTCCTCCTATCCTTGGCTTAAAGAAAAGGAATACTACTAAATTAGGAATACTATCATTCACATTTTGATAGTAATGTATTTAGAAATGTACAAAAAAAAGTCCCACAGATGTTTGCTGAATGAAAAACTAGCATTATGTTCTTCTTAACATAGCATAATTTGTTACCACATCCTCTCAAAACTAATGTCTTTGGGGATAAGAAAAACATTGGGCTTATTCTTAAAAGACATATGCTATTTATATTTTTCTTTTTTACTCAATTAAGGTTTTGTTCTTAGGATTTTATTTCTGGGAAGTTTTGACACAGATACAAAGTTGTATAACACAGATTAGTGTCAAATAAAATTTAATTGCCTGTTCAAGGTAACAAAGATTTCAAATGCAATATAAAACCTTTCAAGCTAATAAATAAACAACATTCTAATTTTTTTGTTTTGCTTTTGGGTCTTATTCAGTAATTGTCAAAGTTCCTGGCTCAGGCACCACTCCTTGGTGGTACTCAGGAACCATATGTGGTGCTAGGGATCAAAACTTGGTCAGCCACACGCATGACATGTGCTTTGCCCATTGGACTAGAGATATGCTATCTTAAAAGAGAAACCATATTATAACAAATAGGAGAAACATATGCTAATATGACCATCTTAACCTGTCTTTGTTTGCTGAATTCAATACCTTGAAAAGACTGGCATTTTATCAAGCTCCATCATGCATTGCTAACTCAAACTTGTCTATTTTGTTTCAACCCAAACTCTCTTACTTGGAATTGGACCCAATCATTATAGTTTTCTTTCTTATATTCTCCTACTGGTAACCATAATGATAGCTTGGAATAATTTGGTAGAATCATTTAATGGTTGGTCATTGGCCTTACTTGGGTTCCATCCGCACCAATCTTATTCAGGGCTCCAACAGTGCTATATAGAAAGTTAATGATCTTGTTGAAATTGTCGTCTCCAATACTCCAGGATCCATCCACCATAAACACCAGGTCAGCTTTGGCAGTTCTACATACTGAAGTGTAACAATGGATTTTTTGAATCAGAGATAGGAAAAACCATAAACTAACAAGAAAAACTATGCTTTCACTCTAGAACTAGAATTCTTTGCCATGAGAAATGGACAACTCTCAATGCTCATATCCCAAGCTCAAGCTCATTATGCTTTCAGTCCATCATTTATTTGTCTTCCCTTGTTCTTAGCTGACTAAGAATCATCCATCAAACATGGAATTGGAGAGTGGGAAAAAACAATAATCTCAGACTCAAAGAGTGTAAATTAGAAAATAGAAAAATAGGGCGGGAGGCGATGGCCCAGCTGGTAGGGCGTTTGCCTTGCATGCGGCTGGCCCATGCCGGCCAGGGTTTGATTCCGGCATCCCATATGGTCCCCAAGCACGGCCAGGAGCAATTCCTGAGTGCAGAGCCAGGAGAAACCCCTGAGCATCGCCAGGTGTGACCCAAAAAAGCAAAAAAAAAAAAAAGAGAGAAAAGAAAAATAGAAATGCTATAGAAATAGCAGTATCAGTATTCTCTAGTGCTTAATGATTAGAAGAAAATCTAAGCTACTGCTCTGTGCTTCCATCCTCTGCTTACTGAATTCATAAGTGAAATCTCAAGAGACTCAAGATCAAAAGGAAATCAGAGGACACATGGAAGCAGATTAATCTACAGCTCTGCATGCATTTGGACTGAAGCTGTCTAAAATCACATTTGGTCTTGCTGAAAAATTCTGTGTCCTATCATCACTGATTCTTGTCAAGAAATGGACACTAATGCTAACCCAGAGAAATGATTGTCAGTAGCTTTTACTAATATGAACACTGAAAAGCAGGCAAAACATACCAATTAAGACCTATTTCAATAGAGGTTCTCCTTTTAATCAAGTGCTGACTCAAATTATCTATGTTTCTCTTTCCCTTCATTGTGGTTGAATGTTTTATGGTAGAAAAATTTCACTTCACTTGATCACTTGACTTCCCAGGAAGTCAATCAAGAGATCATTGATTACTTGAGTGGGCGCCAGTAACATCTCAATATGTCCTGTCTTGCCCTTGGGCAAGATAGCCCAAGGGCATCTGCCCACTCCAGGAACATAAAGAGCCCCAAACCATTCCATCAAGTCATGGGAATGAGGTCTATAATTGTTACTGGTATTTGGCATGTCAAATACGACACAGGTAGCTTGCCAGGCTTTGCCGTGCAGGTGGGATAATCTTCTAGTCACCTCAAGACGAGCATTTATTGATGAACCACGTGGCCGAGCTGGACTGCAATCAGCTCTTCTGATGGGTGGAGTTCTGACAAAAGGGGAGTCCGGATGTGGAAAATGGCAGCCCTCATGGTGGAAAAATTTATTTTTTAAAAATGTAAATCATTAAATATTAAGTTATTTGCATACAAACATTCTATGAGATAAAATACCTTTCTCCTTTTAAAAAATCACTTTTTAAAAAATTTTGCTAACTTAATTTTCTTTTATTCCCATAAAACCAATTGTAATGTAATACAAAACCTCTCCACTTGAGGTGATAACTGAGGGACAATAAGCGTCTGGTAAGATTCTCATATTTCTGTGATTTATCAATTCATGGCTTGAATTTAAGAAGAAAGGAATCACAAGATCTGCTAATTATAAGCTTATAAAAGAAAATTTTGTCATCTGTTTCCAAATAAAGATGAAATAAAAATTAGTTTTCATCATTTGCCTACAAATAGATGAACATGGAGATAATTGTGCTTAGTGAAAATAGTCAGAAGGAAAAGGACAGATATAGAATGACTGCATTCATTTGCGGGATATATATACCAGTGTTATACCAATAGTTGGAAATGGTAGTGCCAGACTAGAACTGAGCATTGAATGGGTCAGTCATGTGAAGGGCGATGACTGTCCACTGTACTCTCTCTCTGGCCCCATAGATAGACTTATTTAAATGACATGTCTTTTTGTTCATCATGAAGTCTAAACTCTTATTTTTCTGTACCCACCCTGTCATGATCAGGGCTTACACTTGATTCTGTGTTCAGGGACATGGAGCTCATATATGGTGCCCAGGATTGAATTCAGGTCAGCTGTGTACAAGGCAAGCAACTTACCTATAGTTCTATCACTCAGGTTTCCTAAACTCTTTACTCTAAAATCCAAACCTCTTCATATCTGTCTTTACTCCTTTCTTTGTATCACACCTGAGCATCTAAGAGTTCCCCAAATACCTATGCACTTAATTTACTCTGTCACCTTGAGTACTATTCTTCCTGTTATATTTCTGTAAAAGTCATTCTTCAAAATGTATAACAAATTCATCCTTCTAGGTCTGAGTTATTAAGCTGGTATAGTATTAACTGTTTGCACTTTGTGACTGAATATAAAATGTGTTACTTTAGCACCCTGTACTTTAAATGAGCAAGTAAAACCGACAGAAATTCCAAATCTAACTCATATCCTTATTATATTATTCTTTTTACCTTCTTTTGCTGGTGGAATGGTTGGAGGAAAAGTAGGTGGCTGAGTTGGAAGTGATCCTGTAAAAGAGATGGAGAAAAGACATGAATTAACTAACTCATCTAAGGGAGAGGGGGCGCTCATGGAGCAATAACTCTTCATGAGAGTCAATGTCTTCTTAATTGTCTTCTTAGAGAATTTAGTGAATCCAGGGACTACCATAAATCAGCCACTGTCTACGGAAAGTGGCTCCATGCAACTTTTCAAGTCCAGACTGAGGACCTGAAAAGCTATTTTTGTCACAATTCACAGTTTACCCGACTTAACACAATCAAACTGTCAACTTCAAAGAGACTTTAATGCTGATTTAAGGTGGGATCCCTGCCAACTACTTCCACTCATATAATACACTTCATTTCCATTCTGCTTACTAAGGATTGACCCAGAGTATGGCCCCCAGTCCCCAATTCCCATGATGTGCTCCCCAGGGAAATCAGATTCCCACTACACAGCTCAGATGGTATCTGGGAAACAGTGCTGAGCAACAATTGCAGGCCATTGGAAGTCTCCAGGGTGTCCATCAGTTCAGTCTGGACGATGACGCATGACAGAGATCTGATATGCTAAAGGAACTGGGGATAGTTACATCCAATAGCAATAATCATATCGCTCAGATGAGAGAGCATGAGGGCTGGCAGAATCAGATAAATATTCTACAGAGCTTTATATTTCTTCTCTTCTATGAGGACCACACTCTACAGTGCTGTGTGGGTTGAGGGAGTCAATTCCCAGGTCACCTCTGCTGCCAATGCTGGGCCTAGTGGCATGGGTCTGACAGTTCCGTGCCTGGCCCCAAAATACAGAGCTTAGACCCAGCAGGTAGTTGCAGGTCACTGAACTACACCTTGGGTGGGACACGTGTATCAAATTTAGGGCCTTCTGCATGGTAGGTATGTGCTTTACCACTTGCATTAGCTCCCTAACTCTAAAATTTAAAAAAAAAGAAAAGAAATAGCTCCACAAAAAATTCTTAGACTTAAAAAACTTTTTTATTCTCCCAGTTTAATGAGGAGAAATCTTTTATTTTCAGAATAGTTATCACAACATCCAGCGTCTCAAGTGTCAAAGAGTTGGACATATTTGGGCCACTGTAGACTGACTGTTGGGTACTTGGGAGTGGGGATTTTTTCTCCGGCAGGAAGGTTGGAAAAGATAAATGTGAGGGTCTCCCCCAATTTTAAGTGTCAGTAAAATAGGTTAAGAACTATGATTCTTTGAAAGGGTGAGATAACCACAATTACTGATCTAGAAACATGTTTAAGATTATTATGTGAAATGAATCAAGTCACAGAATATTGTATTTTGTTCCCACTCATGAAACAGTCAATCATATATATATATAATATTTATGAATATATCTATCATATGAAATAAGTTGACAAATATATCTAATCGTCCATCCAGGCAGCTATGCCTGTTGCTCTGTTGAATTTCTTGAAGACCAAGGTGGTACCACTTGACAGTTTCAAAAAGAAAAAATGAGGAAAAAGCATGCTGACAAGATGCTGTATACTTTCTGCTGCTGTATCATGAACTTACACACATACATGTTCATGTATTAATACTTTGCTTTTTTCTAAAGGCTAAGGCATTTTAAAAGTAAAAATAAATGTGAAAAAATGTAAATACTAAAACCAGGATTGCAACATTTTCTTAAAAGTAACCATAAACTACTCCTAAGGTCAGGTTTATTTATCTTAAAAGTTGTGGAAGAAATGGGTCATCTTTATAATCATGTGTATTCTTTTTTTTTAAAGCACCATGAATGACAGTACTGTTACTGGCAAAATTTCATGGGTACAATATTCCTTTACCACACCTTCTACCAGAGTTACTATCAGATTTACCTTCATGGCCATTGCCTCAGTCCCCCTTCATCTTACCACCCCCACTTTCCCCCTATCCCCCAAACTTGCCCCTTGGTATGCCCAGTTCTATAGGTCAGTTCTCAGATTCTGTTGCCTCTGGACACTTGTTACTTCCTTCCTATGTCTCTTTATACCCCGCAGACACATGAGGTGATTCTCTGTCTCTCTCTGGCTAACTTCATAATCATGCCTGTTTTTTGATGTGGAAAATAGAAGTGTATCCTAAGTTCAGTCAATGAAATCAAGAACCAAGACAACATGAGGCTATGACAGCTAGACCAATCTATTCAGGCAAAATACCAGGTTCAAGATGTTTTGTTGAGTAAGGACCATAGTAAATTGGTAGTATGGTATCTATTATCTAGTTGGAATACAAATGATCCATGTTGTCAAGGTTTTAAGGGACTGTCACATGAGATAATAATATTTGTTGCTTCAGAAGTTGAATTGGAGTCATAAGGTAGAAGTTACAAGAAGATAGATACCCCCCCCCAAGGAAAACATTTACATTAAATAGAGCTATTCTAGTTAGTACTGGTTTTGAACTTAACAGTTGTGACATTAATGATAGGAAAAGGGGAATTAAACCAAGGATCCAAGCATCCAAAATGCCAGTGTTTTTAGAGTTCAGGAAAGTGATGAACGTAAACATTGAAGGCAGAAGACACACATTGTAGACTTGAGGAGAATAAGCCTCAAAACCATCTTCAAAATTATAGGTACCAGACACAAAAGAACACTCATATATTCTCACTCAAAATATCTAAAACGGCAAATGTTTAAAAAAATAAAGAATATTTCCTAGAACTGAATGTGGGAAAGAGAATGGACCAAACTAGCATTTATAAAGCAATGACTTTCGGCTGGTCGGAATGCGTTCAGGTTGGATTCCAGTGAGGGCAGCTCAGTTATTTCAATATAGCGAAGATCATAGAATTGCACATTTAAGGTGAGTGAATTTTAAGGTAAGCACATTATACCTGAAAAATATGCACGTGACACAAAATGTTGAATATTTATGGGCTATGAAATAGGGTCTGATTTAGGAAAAAATATCGGATTGGATTAACTGAATTCCACTTTTCACTTTATTCTTGACACTTGCCCACTGGTGTTGATTTCTCTATACACATTCCACAGTAACAGAAATCTATGCATGGTGAGCGGGACGTTCCAAACACCAGATCCACTACAGTTGGCTACCATAGGAGCCATTAACCACCACTCATTCTGGGGATCCTGAGTTTAAATCAAGATAATTAAGTATATAAACCCCTTCTATTCCCAACTTCTCACCCCTCCCCAACACACACACACACACACACACACTAATTTCACTACAATTAAAACCATTTTAATGTGCATGGCCTTTAGGTTAGGAATCTTTAATTAAAAATCAATTCCAAGGAATGGACACCATTTTTGCTCCTTAGAACATGTCAAAAGTTCTTTGTTTTAATTTTGTATTTTGTCTTTCTCTTCAGAGCATCAGAGCTGCAGCAAACTTGGAAAAAGAGCCAATGTTTCCTAAGCAGGCATGAAGTCTTGGGTCAGCCAGTGGGAACACACTGGCTTCCTGCCAACCTCAGGGCCAGCTAGTATGCCATTGTTTTGTAATGTCAGGACCTAGTTCATAAACTTCATTTCACACTCCCCATGCAACAAATGTTCCTTATGAATGGAGATCACAATCTGGGTCGTTGTTACAAGCACTT
The DNA here is from genome assembly GCA_021461705.1 of Cryptotis parvus. Lineage (NCBI taxonomy): Eukaryota > Metazoa > Chordata > Mammalia > Eulipotyphla > Soricidae > Cryptotis > Cryptotis parvus. The sequence continues at coordinate 149,193 of JAJIBD010003519.1, forward strand.
AGTCACCATATAGCCTTGTGAAGCTTATATGGAAAATGGAAAAATTCCATGAAGATGAGATTGGAGCCCACAGGCAATGAATTCAGGGGCTGGAAAAAGAGCGCAGAGGTTGAACCACATATATCCCTGGACAACACAGCTAATATTTAGCTTAGTGAAGTAAAGTTTTGAATCAAAACAGGATGCCTCCCATATAGTCTATTCCCAGAGAGGAGGATCAGGAGAAATCAGACAGTGCTGACTTACGTGTCTTCACCATGGTGCTTACACTGGGGCCCTCAATCTCCTGGAGTTTTGTGTACACACTGATTTTATATTCTGAGTCCGGCTGAAGTCCATAGAAGCAATGTCGGTTTGTTCCTCCACCGACAGTCGATTCTTGCTTTTGTGTATCTGGAATAAACAAACACACATATAAATTATTTTTCAAACAACTATCAGTAGGTGATTTTCTTCCTTTGCTATGTAGCATCTAATTTGATTAAGTCCAAGATGAACAATGTTTGTTTGAAGTTATTATGTTTTATAAAGAGTTCACATAAACCACAATTTTTTAAACAATACGTCACCAAAAAACTCGTATTTAGTATGTCAAAAATATGATTGCCAACAAAACTCTTCTGAAATCAAGTCCCTGTTGAATGGAGAATTATTTATGTGCATACTGAGTTAAATAGACAGCCAAATAGTTAGATGTATACATCTTTAACTTTAAAAAAAACTGGGCCAGAGCCATAGCACAGCAGGTAGGGCATTTGCCTTGCATGCGGCTGACCCGGGTTCGGGTCCCTGGCATCCTATATGGTCCCCCAAGCACCACCAGGATTAATTCCTGAGCATAGAGCCAGGAGTAACCCCTGAGCATTGCCGGGTGTGACCCACAAAAAGCAAAAAAAAAAACTGAGTAAATTGAAGTGATTGAATTTACAATCTTATGACTCACCCTCTCATTCACTCATCTTCCTCCACCCATGTCCCAAGCATGTCCATTACCCCTGCCATGTAAACCCAGTTCTATAGGCAAATTTTTTACTTATGATGACTTAGACCAGTTGCTGTTCCCTTACTGTGTTTCCTTTTAATCTCATATTTGAGATTTCTCTCTTTCTCTCTCTCTTTTTATCTCTCTCTTGTGGAGGTGGTGACACCCATTCATATAGACGAATAGAGCTAAGCTTCTGAAATTACAGTAAATTATAAATAAAATAATAAGTAAAAATTCCAAATTTTAAAAATACTTTAAATTTTCAAAAACTTTACCTTTATTTATAGGTATATAAATTTAAAAGTTAATACTATGAACAACTCTCTGCTAATGCATTTTACAATTTACTTGGAGTAAATAAATCCTGCATAGAGTGAGGAGAGTTAAAAAAAATAAGGGGAGGATCTTAAAATTCATATAGAAGTATAAAAATGTGTTTAAACCTAAAAAGGATAGGCTTAGAGGTGAGCATTTTTTAAAAAATTGGATGTCTCATTTAAAAAAAATCATTTTAGGACCTTCTTTTACAATATTCATAATGGTAAGATTTTATGCCAAAAAATGTTTAAATCTCAACATCACACTGTCCACCAGTATCAGCTTCCATCCACCAAGTCCCAGTGCCCACACCACCCCCCAGCCTTACTCTGTCGCCTTTGAGTATTTGTTATTTCTTTTTACTGTTGCTTTATATCTACCTCTGAGGGAAATCTCTCCGCATCCGTCCCTTTCCTTCTGACTACTTCACTCAGCATGACACTCTCCAGCAGTTTCATCTTTTCTTCTAGCTGAGCAGCATTCCAGTGTGTCTAAGACCACAGCTTCTTTAGATACTAGGTCTGTTCCGGATAGCCTGAATCTGAACAGACCTAGTATCTAAAGAAACTGGGGATATAGACAGAGTACAGATGTCTGTTCTAAAGAGATTTTCTGGACCCTTGGGATAAATATTTGCCAATAAGTGGAATTGCTGGATCATATGGGAAATCAATTCCTAGTTGTGTTGTGTTGTGTTGTGTTGTTTGTTTGTTTGTTTGTTTTTTAGAATGTCCATATTGTTCTCCAAAAAGGCTGGACCAGTTGACATCCCCATTAGCAGTGAATGAGGGTTCCTTTTTGCCCACATCCCCAACAACACTGGTTGTTTTTATCTATCTATCTATCTATCTATCTATCTATCTATCTATCTCTCTCTCTCTCTCCCTCCTCTCTCTCTCTCTCTATCTATCTATCTATCTATCTATCTATCTATCTATCTATCTATCTATCTATCTATCTATCTATCTATCTATCTATCTATCTATCTATCTATCTATCTATCTATCTATCTATCTATCTATCTAGCTTTTTGGGTCACACCCGGCAATGCTCAGGGGCTTCTCCTGGCTCTGCACTCAGGAATCACTCCTGGCGGTGCTCGGGGGACCATATGGGATGCCCGGGATGGAACCCAGGCCCGTATGAGCCGGCCGTGTGCAAGGCAAACGCCCTACCCGCTGGGCTATCACTCCGGCCCCAACACTGGTTGTTTTTAATGTTGTGATGTGTACAGACTCTACCTCAACACGAGTTTTCAAAATGTAATCAAATGATTATAACTTGACACAACAAAATGCATGCTTTTTGATCTCAGAGCTCCTTTCTGCAGACACCTACTTAGGCAGCGGTCTAAAGGCAGGGTGACGGAGCTAGAAACTGCTACAAATGGTTATCTCTGTCTATGGGCCAAAACATGGCATTTCAGGATCCCAAAAGTTGTATTCAAGAGTTCACTTATTTTTCAAGGTCAACAGAAAGGCAGGAAAGATCTTGGTATGGCACAGCAGCCTCCCGGGAACCCACGGCCACACACTTCCCACCTGTCAGCCTTGATTTTTAACTTGCCTATTGCTTCCTTTCCACTGAAAACACTCAGAAGAGATTCACTAAAGTCCCTAAAATCATTCTGAAAATCACTTTTTATTCTTTTAAAATTGTAACTGATGAAGTGTTAAAAGTAACAAAGTGACTCCAGGTCATTCTAGACCAGGTCTGCCCTAGACCAGTGTTCTTAAACTTTATTCACTGGAAATCCATACTTGCCAAGAAATCTTTACGTTATCTTGAGTAAATATAAAATGTGGATAGAGATCAAACACTGATAATCACAAAGAAATTTACTTTATGTACACAGTTGGGTGTTTTTCACCATTTATGAAACTAGGTTTTAGGGGAAAAAAAAACTCAGTCTCCAACTCCTGGTGCCAACGTTCATTTTGTTTTATCAAGAAGGCAAGTCACATACTGCCAATCCCACATACCAACTCCCTGCCTCATCTGCACATAACAAAACCCCACCTCATCTCCTGGACTGAGAAACAAAGAGAACACAGTTGACCGGACGAAGTTCTGGTTACTTTCTTCATTCTCTCATCCCAAATTCAAAATGCTTTATCTACCCGGATAAAATAGTGCTCGCCCTTGGTCCTGGAGTTGGGAAGCTGGATTAATTATACTCATAATTTGGTGAGGATCCAGCAATTCCACTTATTGGCAAATATTTACCCCAAGGGTCCAAAAAATCTCTTTAGAACAGACATCTGTACTCTGTCTATGTCCCCAGTTTCTTTAGATACTAGGTCTGTTCAGATTCAGGCTATCCAGAACAGACCTAGTATCTAAAGAAACTAGATGCCAAGTTGTCTAGTGGTATTTAACAATAACAAAGAATAAACACCAACCTTTAATGAGCGCTATGTGCCAGGTTCTCAGGGTTTTACATACATTAACATACTCTATAATTACTCCCAATCTAAAAACAAGAAACCAAAGACTAGAAAACTTAGTCACTTTCCAAGTTCAGGTACACAGTAGCAGAACTGGAATATGGATTTTGAACTACAATGTCCAACCTCAGACAATGTTGCTTGAATTTCCATTAATGTGCCATGAAATAATGTAAGTCAAATGTGCGGTTTTTCAAATAAAACAGTTTGAGAGCTGCTGAGTGCTTATGAAACAGGCGAGTATGATTGTTTGGGCAGATTAGATGAGAATCCCATAACACTCAACACTTGATCATTTCATTGGATACAAATGCCTCTGTCAGTAAGTTTAATCACAGATTTTCAAATGGATTTTCTTTATATGGTTAGAGCATTATTTTTTAACCTTCTGGGTAACTAGTTAAAATGAAGAATTGCTACTACTATGAAAAGAACAATTATATTTTGCTCCAAAATGAATGAAGGCCTACCTTAATAATTATTTTATCACATACAACATGATAAAACAACAAAATAAAAATGATGCCAATGGGCCGGAGCTATAGCACAGCGGGTAGGGCATTTGACTTGCATGCGGTCGACCCAGATTCGATCCCCTGCATCCCATATGGTCCCCGAGCACTGCCAGGAGTAGTTCCTGAGCGAAGAGCCAGGAGTAACCCCTGAGCATTGCTGGGTGTGACACAAAAAGAGAAAAAAAAATGATGCCAAAAGCCAGAAATATAGCTTGAGGTAAAACACTTGCTTTATATTGTGAGGCACTGATTTCAGACTCCATTACCAAACAAAATCTACACACATATGTGGAAAAAATCTAATATTATGATATTTGTATGATTACTATTAAAGGGGTTTAATTGATGTTCGATTTTTCTGATATGCAAATTTGTCTGTGATATTAGCTTTGGACCCCCAGAGAGAGGCTGCTTTGTGACCTTGACCTCCTCTTTGAACCCTTCTGAACACTTCCTGTAATCATCAATCTATAATGCAAACATTTCCTAAATTCTATGCATGGCTTATATTCTCAGTTTCACTAAAACTTCCAGGGACTTTCCAGGAGTCAGCAATAAAAATGTGCTTTTCTTTAATGTGTTTATAGTTTATATATACTCATCCACTTTGTGGATATACAACAGAATAGAAATAAATCTTATTGCTAAACAAAAAAACCATAAATCATTAGAAACCTGGAACAGGGACTATAAATTGAATGTAAACACTATCAGTTTTATTCCCAACATTAACAAAGAGGAAGGCCATGAACAAAGCTGTATCCATTTTGCTTATGTATCTATAATTGAGGGCACACATGTGATAATGGCTTTGTGTTGAAAAATCACATTCAAACGTATAAATCATAACTAATTTCTACAGCTCCCTTTGCTCAAAGTAGGGAATGAGTTTATTTTTTAAAAGGGAGATAGACATTCAGTCTTATTTATACATTAAGCCTTTTAAAATATTTTATAATACCACCATGAGAAATACAACTACAAAGGTGTTCATGTTTGGTTTTCTATCATACAGTGTTCCAGCACCCATCTCTCCACCAGTGCACATTTCCCGCCACTAATGTCCCCAATTCCTCCCCCCTCACCCAGCCTGCCTCTATGGTAGGCTCTTTATCTCTTCTCTCTCTCTCTTTCTCTCTCTCTCTCTCTCTTCAATTTCTTACACATTGTGGCTTGCAATATATACATTAGAGGGTATCATGTGTATCCCTTTGCCTATATTCAATGCTCAGTTCTAGGCTGGTATCATTTACAATGATTATTAGCACACTGCTCCTTTCTCTGTCTTACCTAACATCTGATTCCCACACACTTGCAGTTGATTCCACGTATTGACAAGACATCCTAATCCATGTTTTGCATGGCCTTGGATATTGGCATCATACTATATATGTATATTTTTACATCACACAAATAAATGCAGTCATTCTATATCTGTCCTTTACACAATGGAATACTATGCAGGTGTTACAGAAAACAAAGGTATGAAATTTGCCTATAAACGGTGGACATTGAGAGGATTATGCTGAGTGAAATTAGCCAGAATGTATTAATTTTTAATACATTAATTTTTAATATAATTTTTATTATACCACTGTGAGATATACAATTACAAAGATGTTTATGTTTGGGTTTCAGTTATAGTGTTCAGTACCCATCCCTCCACCAGTGCCCATTTCCCAAGACCAATGTCCCAAATTCCCTACCCCTCCACTAGCCTGCCTCTATGGCAGGTTCTTTATCTCTTTTCTCTCTTTCTCTTTTTCTCTTCTCTTACACATTGTGGATTGCAATACATACATTTAGAGGTTATCACGTATATCCCTTTGCCTATACTCAGTGCTCAGTTCTAGGTTGGTATTATCATTTCCAATAATTGTTAGCATGTTGTTCCCCTTCTCTGTCTTACCTAACATTTGACTCCCACAAACCTGTGGTAGATTCCACCCACTGACAAGACCTCCTGATCTATATTTTGCCTGATCTTGGATACTGGTATCATAGTATTTTTTATGTCCCACAAATAAATGCAGTCACCCTATATCTGCACTTTTCCCTCTGCTAATTTCACTCAGCATGATCCTCTCCATGTCCATCCATTTATAGGCAAATTTCAGTACTTTGTTTTCCTGACAGCTGCATAGTATTATTCCACTGTGTAATGTACCAAAGTTTCTTTATCCAGTAGTCTGTTCTTGGGCACTCTGGTTATTTCCAGATTCTGGCTATTGTGAATAGTGCTGATATGAACATAAAAGTGCAGAGGGTGTTTCTGCTGTGTAAATTTTGGCCTCCCAGGGTATATTTCCAGATGTGGTATTGCTGGGTCAAATGAGAGCTCAATATCTAGTTTTTGGATGAATGTCCATATTGTTTTCCAAAAAGGCTGTACTAGCCAACATTCCCACCAGCAGTGGATGAGAGTCCATTTCTTTCCACAGCCACGCCAGCACCAGTTGTTCTTGCTCTTTTGGGTGTGTGCTAGTCTCTGTGGTATGAAATGATACCTCATTGTTGTTTCGATTTGCATCTCCCTAATGATTAGTGATGATGAGCATTTTTTCATATGCCTTTTGGTCATTCGAATTTCTTCTTTGTCAAAGATTTTGTTCATTTTTTCTCCCCATTTTTTGATGGGGTTGGTTGTTGTTGTAAAGTTCTACCAATGCCTGATATATCCTGGATAATAACCCCTTATCAGATCGTTATTGGGTGAATATTCTTTCCCACTTTGTGGACTGTCTTTATATTTTGGTCAAGATGTATTAATTTTTTGAAGCCGGGATAAACACATTCTCTGAGTTATTTTGCTGCTGCTGCTGCTACAAAGTTGTGTCACCAATATTTACTTATACAAGTAATCCACAAGCAATGACAATTCAGGATCCAGAAAACTCAACTGGATTTTTGTGATACAAATGCTTCCATTCCCCCAGGTCTCTCAAATGCCCTGATCCCCAAATATCATATCAGTCCCTTAAAAAGTTAAGTTTTGTGAGTAGATTTAGTTTCACATGATTTTTTTCCCCAAATGAAGATGTCAGTCTAGACTCTGCTAGACTGCAATTCTTTTCCTTTCTAATGGATAGCCTTGAAAAATTCACATTTCGACACTTAATATATAGAAGAAAAATGAGTATCCTTTTAAACCCTTTTTCAAACAGACCAGAAAGCTATTCACCACATTACAGGGATGGGGGAGAGAATACAGTATTTGGGGACCTCATGATGTAAAAACACATAAACTTTAAGGGAAACACTATACTCAACCTCAAGGTGCCAAGTCAACTCAAAAACAACTGAAGAGAGACAAAATTCCTCAGCACCCACATAAGTAAAGGCAGCTCCTGCAGGGATCTAAGTTGCCCAAGAGCCACCAAAAGTCTTTTATTTAGGTCTGTTCTACAGTTAACCAAAAGTCCACAATTTCATTTGGCTAGTAGATGGCTGACTCAAAGCGGTTTTATTTCAGTCTCCTCTGATGGAACTTATCCCTCTGGTAATTAAAAAAAAAACTTCTTGGCTATAAAAAATATCATAATATTTACTTGGGTAGAGGAGCCATCTGTTTATACCTATCTTGGATCTCATCTCTCTTTCTTTAAATCTGTTTCTCTTCTCTACTCTTGGTCTTCATGATCTTGGAAGGACTGAACACAGGGTAAAGAGGTAACTGGTCCAAACCGTCAGTTTATTTCATGGTCTTGAACTCAATGACAGATTTAGGGATATATTACCCACACCAGGGAAATATGACTCAGTTCCCGGACTTTTGTTGGAATTATTGAGAAAGAGATGCTCTTTGCACTAAAACTGGTAAGTTGAAAGCTGGAAGCATGTAATTCTGGATCTGAATGGAACCACGTCACAATACCTGCTGATGTGAAGGACAAAGGTACAGAGCAGAAGATGGCTGCAGTAAAACAGAATCTTCATGCCATTGTTTGAAATCTTAGATCCAAATATACTTGAAGCCAGGGCTTTCGCACTTGTCAATATTTTAGCCAATAATGGAACCCTTTAACTCAAGTCACTTCATCTGCATTTGTGCTATTCACAAACTAAACAATGTAAATAATAAAGCCTGGTTATCCCAAACATGTATAGGTATGATTTCAGGTTAAAATGTCAAATGAGTCATTTCAGAGCTGTGCCTGCTGGACTTTCTCTGAAGCCCAAAGAGTAAAATCGACAAAAGTTGTGACTAAAGCAGAGGCCCTCACCACTGACATGCTTTTTAGAATAGAATTGTACGTGACTAGACCATGGCAAATATACATATATTTATGTACATAAATATATATATATACATATATATATACACACACAGTTAAGGGAATAGTATGGCGGGGCAGTACACCTTCCTTGGAGGCTTATGGTCACCATTTCAAATCCCTGGTGTCACCACATAAGTTGGCACAACTGGATTTCTCCTGACATGCTCTTTGAACCTCACCGCTCTGCCTGAAAAATCCTGGTGCTCAAATTATTTCCAGCCACACCAGATCAGGTATGAACACCCACGAAAAAAAAATAGGCTATGCTCTCCCCTTTCCAGTAAAACTGATATATGAGCATCATAGTCAGGATAAGCAGCCTCTGGCAAGCTGCCAGTCATAGCTTCTGAACAGAAGCTTCCAAAAAAAGAAAATCGAATGGCCAAAAGGCATATGAAAAAGTGTTCTTCATCTTTAATCATCAGGAGATGCAAATCAAAACAACAATGAGGTACCATCTCACACCACAGAGACTGGCACACATACAAAACAGCAAGAACAACCAGTGCTGGCGTGGATGTGGGGAAAAAGGGACTCTGATCCACTGTTGGTGGGAGTGCCGACTGGTCCAGCCCTTTTGGAAAACAATATGGGCATTCCTCCGAAAACTAGATATTGAGCTCCCATTTGATCCAGCAATAGCACTCCTGGGAATATACCCGAGACCGAAAAACACATAGCAGAAACACTATCTGTACTTCTTTATTCATCTCTCGCTATTCACTATAGCTAGAATCTGGAAACAACCTAAATGCCCGAGAACAGAGACTGGCTAAAGAAACTGTGGTTCATCTACACTATGGAATACTTGGGCTGTCAGAAAAGATGACATTATGAAATTTACCTGCAAATGGAGGGACATGGAGACTATCATGCTGAGTGAAATTAGTCAGAAGGAAAAGGACAGATATAGAATGACTGCATTCATAATCGACATAAATAGATACCAGTGTTTTACTAAATGTGGGAAATGGTAATGGCAGATTAAGACTCACCATGAATATACACAAAGAGACTTAAGTGATAAACTCTAAATACCTGCAGGGCTAGCCACAAGTGTAAAATAAGAGGCAGAGAGATGCAGAGACAAGAGAGACAAGAGAGAAAGGAAACTGGGGTACCTGCTATTAGGCAGCATGGGGTGGGGCAGGAGGGGTGGGGTACTTGGTGGTGGAAATGGGGCACTGGTGGAGGGATGGGTGCTGGTATACTGTATTACCAAGAACCAATTATTATCACCTTTGTAATTGTATGTTTCACTTGGTATAATAAAAATTAAAAAAAAAAAAGAGTGTTAGCCTAAGTGAACAGGTGTGCACACACTACACAAGAAGAGTGCAAACCTCCTTGGAGCAACTGAGCCAAGAAAAAAGTCTCTAGCTGCTGTCTGACCCCAGTGAGCACCATGGTAGGCAAAGAATTTACATGATAATCCCTAAATGTATGTAGGAAAAGCCACAATGTGTAGAGAAGGGGGAGAGAGAAAGAGAGAGAGAGAGAGAGAGAGAGAGAGAGAGAAGAAAGAGAGAAGAGCATCTGCTAAGAAGGAGGAGGGGAGGGAATTGGGGACATTGGTGGTGGGAAATGTTCACTGGTGAAGGGATGGGTGCGGAACACTTTATGACTGAAACCCAATCATGAACATCTTTGTAATTGTATATCTCACAATGGTATAATAAAATAGAAATTTAAAAAATGTGTGAACACCTCAGCTAAGTTTTCATCCAACCTCCAGTCATCACAAGTTCCAGAACATCAAAGGGAAAGTGGGAGAAGCATAAAAATATGAGAACTGTAGGGGCTGAAGCCATAGTACAATAGGTAAGGCATTTGCTTTGTACACAGCCACCCCTAATTCCATCCCCAGCACCTGGTATTGTACCCTGAGCCCCACTAGGAGTGATCTCTGTGTACAGAACAGGAGTAAACACTGCTGGGTATAGCCCATAAACAAACACCGGGTCCGTGCGGAGAGCCGCTTGTCCGGGACCCCCTCGCCCCACGCAACGCGGGGGAACCTGGTGCTAAACCATTCGTAGACGACCTGCTTCTGGGTCGGGGTTTCCTAAGTAGCAGAGCAGCTCCCCTCCCTGCGATCACTGAAAGTCAGCCCCGACACAAGGGTTTGATAAAACAAAATAAAACAACTGAAAATTAGGACTTGAAAAGAAATAGTGAGGAATTTCACAGAGGCATTTAGAAACAGGTAACTTGGGATAATGCTTTTACTCTACACCTAGAGACACTGGGGCCCACTGCCTATGATAAACGTTTTCATTTCTCCAGGTACCTCTGTAGAGTACTGAGTCAGAATTTCTGCAGAAATAGTATCTGTAGACATTCAGAAAAGTATAGAAGTTGAGGAAGGGATGGGGGGGAGTAAAAGTGCAGGGGACCCAAACTACATTTGCCCGTGGAGGAATCAGGCATCTCACATAAGTCCTTTTAAGCAATAATGAGGCTGTAACTTCTTTTCTCTTCAAGATTAAGAAATGTGATATAATTCTTCCAACTCCCAAATAGATCTTAGCACCACATGTTCTTGATCTTAACAGTACATGTTACACTGCTGACACATATTTCCAACGTACTTACACTCACTCCCACCTTTGGTACTCTTTGTTCAAGCTATCAACTAGACTTTGCTATGCTGTCCAGTTGATGAGTAACAGCCACTTAGACAACTGTGTGAATCAGATGAAAACTAATTGAACTCATTAATCTCTTGGTTGTAAATGGTGATGACAACCTGAAGAAAATGGAAAAGCTTAATTGGCTTTTACCTTCTCATGTAATTGAGACTGTTGAGATTTATGGAAGTCTGCAAATAAGGCTGGAGGAGTACAAGAAGATAAATGGGGGGCCAGAGCGA